>WAAB01013709.1:0-28147 GCA_013389865.1 Piaya cayana
GTGATTCTGTGATTCTTTGGCAGATACATGTTCGTATTTTGAAAATTCTGGGCACTTGGACATATGTCAGACACTTCTTCCTGAAAATTTTCTAGAAACTAGATTTGACTAAGTAAACTGTCTGTCCCCATGATCTTCAGAACAAATTTCTAGAAAAAAAATTATTAACTTTACAAATATAATTACTAAAAATTGTGGAAATATTTTCAAGTGTCAGAATGTTCTATTTCTAAAGCCACTTTATGTTTACCTTATATGAATATTAAAAACTTATATGGTTATTAAAACTGGTCAACATCAACACAATTTATTTCATCATTTCATGTATATCTGAATCAATTGTTTTGATTGAACCAGAGGAAAATTTTACTTCAAGAAAGAATTGGAAATATTCTTAAATATTTCGTAGGTTACAAACCCCATTTTGAAACCAGTTCTAACCTTTCATTTTGGCATGTGGTAAAATATCATATTATTGTTTGTAAAGCATTTGTGAATTTTCAAACTGTAGATAGGATATAGGCAGAGAATTTACCCTTTATGAAAGATATGATAGGCTACCTGGTTTGGTCATTCCAAATATAAGAACAAATTCATCTAGAAAAAACCAAGACAGTTTATTTTGTAGAAATTAAACTAAGAACACAATATAACATACTTTTTTCTATATACAGTAAAAAAATACCAGACTGTAGACCAGCATAGTAATTTGCAAGTCATAGTTTAGTAAGTGATCAGGGCATTAACTGAGAGTTTATGAAATGGAGAAGTATAATATTATATGACAGCACATCACTAATGGTTTCAAATTACAAGCAAAGCTGGATGGGAAAAAAATATTTTAAAGCCTTCTCCCCTTTCTCCCAAACGCACACACAATTTCCTTTAGAAGAAAACATGATAGAAATAAATGAATTGCTTTGTGTTTCTCAGGTGTGTCAAATGGTATTAATTCTAAATCTTCTGAATTGTAATGTGACCATTAGAGGAAAACTTGGCCTTACAATGCCTTCCTGTAACTCAATGGTCTGTACAAAAGTGACTATGTTGAAAGAATTATGGCCAAGGCCATAACTGTAATGAAGTATTATCACAGGCATATAATATTATCAAAATATCAAACTCCACACATGTCAAAAGTCACCCAACATGATTAGAGGCAGATCTAAACTCAGTTTAGGTTAGTGCAAGCAGTTGTTTATGTTGGCAGATTGGGGGGAAGGGAGGAAATGAAAAACCCCAGTGCAGGGTGCCATGGCCCCACTGCCTGTTTTGTGGACCTGAGAGAAAGACAGGCAGGGAGAGGAACTGTGCACCCTGCAATCAGATCAGATCAGAGAGGGAGCAGGAGGTTAGTGTTCCCCTGTCCACCAGTTCCTAGTAAATCTGCTCCCTCTCAATAAATCCCTGCTTTATTTCTTCAGTCTTTCACATTTACTTCTGGGAGTGGGGGATGGGGAGAGAGAAAAACAAACGCCCCTGCCCACCATCACCTCCAGATCACTGGTGGCTCCCTGGAGCTCACAGTAAATTCTTTTCAGTCCCCTTCCCTGACTGATGCCACCAACCAAGGCAAGGTTGGCAGCAGATCCTGATGCCTGTCAACCCACTCCCAAGTCTACATCCTCTCAGAAACTGTCACACTCCTACCAGGCTTTGCCCAAGGATTATTTCTTCATTCTTTGCCCCAGTGACTTCCTCTTGCAAACTTTTGTCTACAAGGCTATAAGATGCCAACTCACCAAGGAAAAGAGCACATATTAAATTGAAACAAACCTAACGTTAAGCACAGTTAAAGGTGAGGATGTCTAGGAAAGGCATTGCCTGCTGTCAGATTTCAATCTTTTTGAACTACAGCCTTATACAACCATCCTCTGTGCCTCTTATTTATGAGGTGAACTGAGGATATGACAGCTTTGTCTGCTGGTGCAACAGAAAAAGCACATCATTCACTTTGAACTTTGTAGAAACTTGGAAAACTTTCTTGGGCTCCTCTCAGCATAACCTCACTCCAAGTACCATACTGACTTGCAATAGCTTCTGTTTATGCAGTGCAACAAGCTGAGGTCAGTGGGAAAGTGTCAGCTGCAGTGTATGACTTTGCTTTCACTGCATCATGGAACTTGGCACAGTCTAACAATGACAGATAACAAACTGCATTCTATAGCTTTCAAAACCCTCAAAGGACATGTGGCTGGGAAAGGCTTGCAAATGCCTTCTCTTGATTAATAGTCACAAAACTGAAGTGATCATAATTTAGTCCTAGCAAAGAGATGTACTTCTTTGTAGCAGCAATAAAGAAGGACACAAAAGCCCACAAATATACACAATATAGAGAAATTATCTTTAAAAAAATTCATGGTCATCATGCCAGACACTAAATGAAATATTTCTCTCATTTCTTGTCTCACCACAGCTTCCTCCCACTTGGACACACATGCTAGACATTCAGTTAACCCCAAGCATAGCTCTCCTGGCCCTATCACTGTATCTGCACTCCCCATCATGAGGTTATGCTAGACTGCATTTTTGTAATGTAAAAAGAGTGACATCATTTTTTTCTTAAAGTAGCTTGTCTGTTAGAACACTTCAATTATACCCAGCTCAGCGCCAGAATATGCTTGTTCCTATGCACTTTTCTGTTCTATACTCAGAATACTGTTTAGAGCCACTCCTACTTGCAGCTCAGTGCTATATACCCCATTCTGAACCTCTCATTTTCTGTCTTCAGCAGCTGCATTTGTTTCCCCGTCTATAACTTTCACCGACCTCCTGCTCTTGCATTGCACTTCCTGGGAAGTGTTTTGTTCACAAACCCAGGAAAGGAATATGTTATGACAATGGAGTTTTAAGGAAAGCTTTTTGTTTGTTGTGTCATGCACTTTATCCGTCCCATTTTGTCATCTGGTGATTTTCCTTTCTTGTTCTAGCCCATATTTCATGGCTGAAGCTATTTCACAGGCAGCTTTGGAAGTAAATCTTTTTTCAGATAACAGCTTTTTTCATCTGATCCACCTTCCTATCTACTTACAAATCCATCAGGGTACTTTATTTGGCTGCAAACCTGCATCATATACTGAAATATTTAAAGACTGAGTTACAATGTCATGATATTCACCAGCCTGAGAGGAATTGCAGATTTTTTTTTTGTCTTTGCCATGAGTGTATTCACCTTAGGATACTGACTCAGAGTTTCACTGACTGTTGTGAAATGCAAAGGAAAATAAACCTCCAAGACACACAGAGGACCTTCATTTGTGGAATAGCTTTTTTTTTTCCTTTGGGAAAGATTTGTTTAATTGTTCTTTAGATCTAGTAAGCAGTTGCTCTTGATGTTTAATACATTCAAAGAATGTGTTATGAAACAAAATAACAGGCTAATTATCCTTGCAAACTTTCAGTCACTTTCTGGAATCTTGTGCTATGAAGTGCTAGCACTTTGATTTCACTGAAACAATCTCATCTATACTTCACATTCTTCCATACATTTTGTCTGCTTGGCCTCAGTCCCTTCACTGGGCATACTGGCTAAACAAGCCTTAGTGAAATTCCTGTTCAGTCCTATATCTTGATAATATATACAAGTAACAAGTGGCATAAGGTCTAGAAAAAGATTTTAATTAAAGTTGAGTGTTAGAATTAAACTGCCTTTGGATTTCCTCATGTTTTCTAACTCTTCTGTGTCAGTTCATAACAAAAAAGTTGACAAGAGCAGAAACTTTGTTTTTATTGATATCTTGCAAATACTATGGGACATAAATAATTTGGTTTGCTGCTTACTGTAAAAATACTGCTATAGGTGTGCAGTTTCAGGATATTAACTGTAGAAATGTGAAATGTTGATAGCTTACAAGATATTTCTGATTATGTAAGTACTGTTGAAATACAGTAAAATAAATACTATGACTGTTTCCTTTTTTTTTCTTTTGCTGAATCAAGTCTTTTGCAACATGGTCTCTGTTTTATCAGAAAGTACAAGATGCTCTTCTTCAGACAGAAAGCACAGCAAAATCCTGAAAATAAGTTGCATAATCTAATGTGCCATATTTGCCTTCTGATAACCCTTGCCAACAATATCTAAAAGTAGTCATTTGACTTTTAATGACAGCCACTGTTCATGTTATCTCTACAAATTTCCTTCTTGAAAGAGCTGGTCCTCTTAATGTTTAGATACCACTGCTTCTGCATTTGCAGGAACAGAGGGGGTGTAGTTGGTCTTGGTTCAGTTCTTACATAGTGTCTGCAAAGACTTAAACACATCAGTGTCAGCTAGACTGAATGAGCCTGAATCTGTTTCAGAGTAATTGAAAATTTGACTTCCATTTGCCCAAGAACTCTATTTATTTGTTTTAACTTCACTAAAATTCCCTCAGCATTATAAAATTAATTGTAGTCTTGTTATCTTTCCCTGATTGAACCCCCTCAATGTCAGCAGTCTCTGAAATGTATCTTACACCAATCTCAACCCTAAATACCTATTTTTTACAATGAAATCATGGGAGTATCTTATACAAAACTATAAGATATGCATATTCCATATACAAATGGTGGCATGCCTATTTTTTAATCACCATTCAGAAGTAAAAAGGAAGCTGGGAGGAATACATCTCACAGAAGCCTTTGAACTAACTGGAAAACAAATCATGTTTACTTCTAAGTAATATAAGAAAACCTTCCATTATACTTTTTATCCTACTATTTTTTTTTTGGACTATGACATTGCCCAAAGAGCCTTTATTCATTAAAAAATATCATCAGACTTGTTGAGATGAGATTCACTCGTGTCCAGATGAGAGGTCATGAGGTTGACTGTTGTCTTTTAGCAGAAAATAATTTAGATCCATAAGAGCCATTTTAGCTGCATCTCAGCATTTACATCATACTGCTTAGTCGCTGTTCAGGGCTACACTTCTTGTCCTATTCACCTACTGTTTCTATGTCACATCAGTACCTCTTAAAGGAACACATCCATCTAACAGGATGTTTCTGTAAATGGATGTTTACTCAGTCTTTTTTATTTTAGGGAGTGTACAGAAACAGAGTTTCATGACTAGGGCACTGACTGAAGGCTGTCCCCTGTGTAAGGGCTGAAAACGTATTTCACAGTCGTAAACAGCAAGTAACACTCTAACACTGCTTAAAAATTATTCTGTTCATGAACAGGTACATTTATATCTATTTTGAAAATCATTTTTTGTATCTCAATATTGAGTTTATGTTTTGTCACGTTTCAAGGTAATAAAAACATACTAACTTCTCGTCTTCTTCAACGGTCAGCTAGAAAAGCCTTAGAAATACCATGCCAAATTCTAGACTTGCATGCAGAAATTCACATACAAGAGTAGAAGATATTATCCCTCAAATCCACTAATTAATAAGCCCTTCCAAAGAAAAACCTCAGAAAAAAAAATATAATGTCCTAACATTTACATCTGTTATCAAGAGTCTTCCTGTATTTCACAGGATTCAGAACTATGCCTTTTAGACTGACTTGAGGATATTTACACACCAGTCCCTATCCTGTCCCATTAAAGTTATAAGGTCTCTTACAAGTCCATTAATGTGTCATCAGGGCACTAGAAAATATGTCCAAAAGTAAACATTCACTCTAAAATTATTAACATCTCGTCCTTCATGCTTTTCAAGGCCATGAATGCACCCATGATAAGAATTTTGTATAAAGAGAAACCTAAATTTTAGGTTTTCTAATGGAAAATTAGAAGAAAATACAAGATGGTTTAACTCCTTTAATATGGATCCTTTCTTTTCTCTTTCAAAGGCTCTTTCAGGGAACACAAAAAGCTTTCTATTAATATTGTAGACAATATATGCCTTTAGGTCTGCTTCTAATAACATAAATAAACTCTTCTACAAGTTGTGCTAATAATCTCTTTTCAGACGCAATGACATTTTTGCACTATTAATAGAGCAGAGTGAGAGTTCAGATTTAACTAACAGCCTTCTGAATTTCAGCATATCTTTATCTAGCAGGGTATTATAATACTATCCTTCCATGGCCAAGAAATGTGGTCAAACAGAAACCACACCTGCCTGTTATCATTAGTCATGAGCAGGCAGTTCTCAACCATACTTTTCTGCAATTTTTAGGGAATTATTTTTGAATCTCAAAGAGAAAGACCAAAATAAGGGGGCAAATAACTTCATGATTCTCCCTCATTTTTTTCTATTTCTTCAAATATCTTCAAACTATCACTTTCCCTTCCTCTTGCCAAGATTCCCTCTTTATTTCTAACTTTTTTTGCAATGTATTTTTCAATCTTTCCTAAATTTATTTCATTTTCCTTTGAGAGTACCTCTTTGCTATCCATACTTCTACCTATTTTTAATTTTATATCCGTACTATAAGAATGCCTACAATTCTAATGAAGAGTTGTTTAGACTTCTTTAATAGATTCCTAACACCACGAGGGGCAGGACTGAAAGACTGACATTTTGACCTCTCATTTACTGCTAGATGAGCTATTGAGTGTTCTGGATACATTGGTTCTCCTTTTCCTGTCAAAGCAGACCATTCTTTTGCAGGTATTATCTCATCAGTCTTTCAGACAAGTGCGCACACTAAAATGTTCTGGTTCTTGAGTGATCATTAGTTTTTCAGTTTTGTTCATCTTATTCCTTAAATGAGTTTAGGTGATACAAAAGTAAAAAACCTAAAGGTCTGAAGGTAAGAGGAATTGCTGTGAAAGAATGAAAGAAAAAATATCTTCTCTGCACTCAACTCCTTTAAATCACTGGTCTGAAAGTCTCTCTCAGAATGGGAGCAAAGGTTCTTTCTTCATTCACTTTCAGTTCTCATTTTCACTGCTGTATTCTTTCATGCAAGGCTCAGTTTAAAATTGGCAACATGGAGTCAGGTAACACCAACTAAAATGCACAAAAAGGTACAAAAATTGATATTTTCACAAAGTTGAATCATGATGTTGAGAAGTTTAAAAATTTCATTTTTCAGCCAATATCAACTGAGTGGTAGAATTTATTTTACAGTGAAAATCATTAGTCTTCCACAAAGTGTTGATTAAACTGTACATTCAAAGCAAAATGGAAATTCTAGTAGAAAAATTTGATTGAAAAGCACTTTTTCAGAGTTTTACCACCTGGAATACTGACTTAAATCTACAAAATATCCACAATAACAACAATTTCTGAGAAGGCTTAGGAGACAATTCGGAAGAAACTAAGACATAAAAGGAGCAGATGAATAGAAACTGGTTAGAATAGGAGTTGCTGGAACTGTCTTTCTCTAAGACTTACTGGTTTTATTACCGACACTTTATCTCAGATACACCTAAACTTTGTGGGTTTATTTTCTTGCCTTTAAGGTGAATTTTACCTGTTTTAGAAAATTAATAAATATTCCTTTTCTTAAATCCAGAAAATTATTTACTCAGATGCTGAAGAGAAGAAAATATGCCTAAAACAGGATCATACTATAGGATGGGTCCTAAACCATGGTAACAAAATCAGTCAGCTCCTCAGACAGTCTGAGCAGGACACAGATTATGGTTAGGAGGACAAACAATGAGCATCTGGTGAGCAGGCAAATCAAAATCAACTGAGATAAATTCAGGCCAACAACATAAGGGTGAAAAGGTTTGCATCACTCCAGAAAATCTTAATTATCCAGTCTCATTTGCCTATTTTTTGGTTCTAACTATTTTTAGCTGATATGTCAACCTCATCTTTGTAAGCGTAACCTATTTTCTCGCTTTAATAAAGCAGAAATTAGGAGGAAAGACCACAAGACATAATGACTTTTTCCTTATTTTCACATTAGCTTGACATCCAAGATGAATCTGAAGAACATTTTTGGGGTTGTTCAGCAGTATTGATAAACAGTTTAAGTCATGTGTATCTAACAGGAAAATAAATGGAAACACTGAAAGGATGTTTAAAAGATCAGGGGAGATTATATTATAAAATAATATTTATACTTTTCACTTACCCCAACATAGTCAGAAAATTATTATGACTGTGTTCCAGGTTTCATAGTAAACCATTTTTTGAGAAATGAGTTATTGCAGGTCTAAGAGCTATGTGGCTGCTGAAAGACTATCAACCCATGATGGACCCTGCCTCCAGATGAGTGCTATCAAAAACATGGTAAGACCTTAATATTGAGCTGTAAAACTCAAGGGAGAATATATTCACTTGAAGTGATTATCTCTTATGTTTCTGGACATTCTAAAGATACATTACATTCTCCTAATAATACTTGCCTTCTTTCTGATATGATGTTTTGGAAGAACAGCTTGCACTTATAATCAGTGCAATTTATCACCTATCCCCAAAGTACCCTGTCGTTGAAATGCCTGACATATATATTAGGTGTTGCGGATTTAGCAAAAATTGAATTATAAATTGCCTTGCCAGCATTTGCCTCTGGAAATAATGAAAAAGTGAGCTAAAGAAATGTTCTCCTGAAGGATTTACTTTTAGTGGTTATAGAGAAAGAAACAACAAACATGGATAGACCAGATTTTATAATTTTAAGCACTGAATAGCCTGACCTTAAGGAAAGTTTTCATTCTTTTCAATTTTTTTTTTTTAAGGAAAGAAGACTGCACTGAGGGTGCTCGAATGCCCCTGAAAATAATTGGGGGGGGGGAAGAAAGAAAATGCTAACAAAACTTTAATTTGTTTTCAGTAGGCCAACATTAGAATTTCAAAGTCTCATGCCTAAATGAAGGGCACCGAAATGTCATCCAAAATACTTTCTTTTCTCTTCTCTCCTAACTGTTGTCTCTCAATGAATGAAATTATTTTCAGTGGCCTTTTAGAATTTAAGATTATCCTACTCCTCAAAATAAAAGGGTCTTTAATAAGTTATCTAAATCAGCAGAGCTATACAGAATAGATTTCTAACAAGTATTTCAACATCAAATGTGCATATTTAACCTAAGTGTTTGTTATAAAGGTATTCAGTGACACAGTCAGCTTTAGTAATACTAATTTTAAACCAGCATCTAACATTTCTTCATGAACTCAGTACTTGTCTCTTAACAAGTTTCTGCACAAAGAAACATGCAACTTGTGTTCACCTACAGTGACTTAATTTAAAGATAATTCTGTATGTGCATACATACCCATGTACATAACCTGCATTCTGTATTTGAGTAAATTTGAGAATAAGATTTCTGTATAGAATCTGAGATTAAATTCTAGCTCAATTTGGTTTTACGAACTTATGTTTTTGCCGTCTTATTAGATGTTTTTGCTTTAATTAACTGGTGTTGGAGCATAAGTGAGAATTCTCAGTTTCTTTGTCTTTGTAAGTTTAAATAACATCCAGCATTTTGAGTACTCATGTTTTTTAACATAAGTGACACCAGAACACAAAATTTTACTGGAGTGTGGAGTGGGTGGGTGTGTGCAAAGAATGTAAAAGTAGATATTACCTCCTTATTATATTAAATATCCTCTTATTAAATGAGCTGACCATAAGCTTCTTCAGTAATGTGTCTTTAGTATATTGGGTAAAAACTGTATGAATTGTCTTTTAATAATTAATGTGTTCCACAATATGACTGCCAGATTACAGTCAAATGAAATTCACACAGCAGTTTGACTGCACAGGTTAATAAAATCTAACTGTCTACACCATGCAGCGTCAAAAGTATTTGTTCCTAAACCTGGTGGAGAAATATGAATAGTATTAACATTCACTCAGTTCAGTTTACAAAATGACTGCCATATTTTAGGAAGTGATGCAAAGAAACTACTAACACAATAGCAAAGAAAGCTGTAACTTCCAATAAAATGAATCCTTAACAATCTCAATTATTAGAACCACTAATCACTGAATAAGAAGACAAGAATGTCCAACATCTTGAGTGAAAAAGTGGAAAAGTTTGATAAAGTGGAAAACAGACTTACAAATGGGAAGACAAAAATAAATTATTTATCATGAAAGTAAGATCTCCATGGTAGGCAGGATATGAACTTACAGGAGACATAAAAAATTATATGCAGAAGTGGAGTGCACAGGTCTTCATCCTTTTCAATACTTAAAGTAGTGCCAGGGTTTGAAAAAAAAAAAATTAAGTTGAAGGAAAGAACACACAATCAGAGGAAGGAGGAGTTATCCTAGTAGCCATGTTACATTTTGTTACATCATTTTTAGAGGATAAGCTTTTACTGCCTTGCCATTTATTTTTCCATTTTCCATGGCTATGTACTTGAGGTCATGATATAGAATACATATAAAGATTTGCAAGCCAAGAAACATCCTGAAGAAATGCATTGTCATTGTATAGAAACAATGCATCCTGCAGATTCATCCTATGGTGGCCCTGCATGACACCTGTATTATACAGAGTCATAAATCATAGAATGGGTTGGGTTGGAAGCAACATTAAAAATCATCAGGTTCCACTCCCAGGGACACCTACCACCAGAGCAGGCTGCTCAAAATATTAGCTGGAGCTAATGATGGGCCCATTATAACCCTCCTTAGCGCTCATTACTTTAGAGGAGCTTTTGAAGGTGCTCTGTATCATTCTCCGGCTGACAGCTTATTCAATGAAGGTTAGCAACTCCCTCTGAAGTCCTGTTTCTCTGTTGTGGCTAACAACCTGGTTGGGGTCATGGAAGGCACACATAGATCCTTCACCTAAATGATAGAAATACTAAAGGAAATAATTAACATCTACATGTGCTACAAAGATTTCGAAGAAAAGTAAATTTACTGTTTTTCAAGGTTAAATTTTTCAGTATTGAGCATAATCAGCACAATGAATCAATGTTGTTAACATTGCACTCAGATCAGTGGAGACGTGAGTGTGCATGATGTGTTCAGAAGTCCAGTGGTTGAATTCTACACAGATGTTCATGGCAAAGCCAAGGGGTTAAAATAATATTCCTGTAATCCTAGCTTATGCTATTGTTGAACAATAGATTTCATCCCTGATAGACACAGTGCTTCAGAGTATCTTTACATTAGAATGATCTTTCATTCTCCTCTTTTAAGTTTCTATTGTAAGATCACTACAATTAATTTTTATTCAGCTTTTCAGATTTAACTATTGTACATTTGATTCACCATAAACTTGGTGGATGAAAGCTACCATTTACTATTCTTGTTAAATTTGAGGACTGCATGTATAATATGGAACAAGTGTGCCATACACACTTACTTTCTATTTATTGCATATATTATTGCATGAAAAAAAACAAATAGCTCTTGAAATCTGCTCACTTATCTTCCTGCTCCTGCAGTGACCCTAGTGGCAGAGAAAATACATTCCAGGTTGTGGGCCTGCTAGCTTGGTCTTTCCTTACTCCCTCGTTTTGAACCGGAATTTGCCTTTCCTCACCTTATATGCCAATTCCTATCAGATCTCAAAAATAATTTGAAAGCTGTCATATTTATTTTCCCTTAGGTCTTGTTTCACATTGTGGTTTCACCCAAATTTTTGAGTGATTATTTAGTGCAGTTGCATGTGTATATATTCCAGTAACTTCTTTAAATCTTCTGCAAAGTACAGAGATAAAATTATATTTACTTGCATCACACGCTCTCATTTTAAAAGTAAAAAATTTTGGTCAAAATTATGCTTTTTTTCTCTCCAAGAAAAATAATCTATTACCATATGCATCTTTTCCCCTGGCTAATCCCTACAAGTTGAGATCAAGAGACATAAGCATGATGAATAGGAAACAACGTAGCTGTGGACAAATAAAAATGAAAAATATTGCTGTGAAAATACTGAAAATTGGTCAGCACATCCCAAACTGTGAAGCTGAACTCTGAAACTGCTGCACACTTAATTATTTCCGAATATGTAGATTTATAGATTTCACAATGAATGTGCATTGAAATCTCCAAAAGAGTAATCTTTTCATATGTGCTTGAGCACAATACATGAGTCTTGAAAACAGCAGTTTTATCAAAGCAGTACCTTATAAAATGCATAAAACAACTTTGAAGGTTTGAAACTGTTATCCAAGCATGTTTGGTACAGTGTAGCTTCTGCATTGAGGAAGGCATTAACTTGATTAATGAAGTATTCAGGTGATTCCAAAAAAAGCCAAGAAGTCAACAAAATTTATCAAAGTTTAAAACATTGGAGTCTAAATATTTTTTGTTGTTGTTCAAGGAATATTAAGAAACAAAAGCAAAAATAAAGAAAGAAAGAATAGTCCATCACCATGTCAACAGAGAGGATGAAAATCATTCCTTCATAAGGCAATTCACCATTAAAAGCTCTTAGTTGCGTTCTGGAGAAAATGAAGCTAAGGTCTTGAAGCAGATTTTGTCTCCTTAGCATTTGACCAATCCCTACAGATTGGAAGGTAGCTGTTTGGCAGCATTGCTGAGGGGTAATGAGACAAAAGTTTGTCTATATTATGTGTCTAAGGCCACATATGTGTCTTTGGCCAGCTAAGAATCAAACCCAAGTCAGCTCAGTTTGAGTGGAGTTAGTTCTAATAGATGGGAATTAAAAGGTCAATATAAAGTAAGAAACTGAACTATTAAAGGACTGAGGAAAAATTGAGTTTTAACAGTCAAAGCCTCAACATTATTTTGCAAAAGCCTCAGAAACTTGACAGTGTTTATTGTTACCACAGCAGAACTCATAGCAAATTTAAAACAAATCGATGTACTCTTATTTTCTCATATTGTCCCTTCATTAGCCCAGAGTCCCAGAACAGTCTTCATCTATGTTATTTTAAATACAGTACAGTGTGTTGGGCAGGAAATATTTAATTCAGCTCTTCTTATGTTCAAGTAATTTGAAAGCTGATTTATTCCCCTCTCAATTCAAGCAGTCTCCCATTAAGGAAATAATCTGGGTTTGTCTTGAGATGCCATTTGGCAAGTTTCAAAGCAAATAGTCATGGCAAAGTCATAAGCCTTTGAAAACAGAGTTTTCTATTGGAAATGCTGACAGGTCCTAAAGCACAGTGGTGTGAACAGCGTTGCTGTAATAAGCAGTAATTTAAAAGCTGTGTGTGCTATTAGTGCTAGTAAACAAGTGACTCTGATGGGATTTCAAATTAGAGCTTCAAGAAAACCATTTGATATTTAACCCTCTTTCTTTTCCACCTCATGGCAACAGCAACACTATATAACAGCATAATATTATTGTACCTCACTCACTTAATAGCAACAGCAACCAGATAAAAGCAGAAAAAAGTTTGCAACAATAAGAAATCCCATGTTTCAACAAATGCCGCTATCTAACAGTTTTCTAGTAGTGATTACAGCTACAGCTTTGCACTAGTCTGTGTTGGTTGTGGCATCTGGAAATGAGAAAACAGTGTGCTATTTATACATCCTATTCTGCCAATCAGCAATAATGCGTGAAGACCAATTCAAAAATAAACCTCTCTTCTTAAGCCTCAACTATTTTGCATAGCCCCTAGTCAGATAGTGGATTAGATTTTCTTCATAAGTAGACGTCTAAGCAAATTCTTTGGAAAATCAACTGGCAAAAAATCCCAGAAAAAAAAATCCACTGTGTAAAGCTGGCTAATCTTTTTAAAGGGCACATAGGAATCTTCCTAGGACTGGGTCTCATGTACCACCTACTTCAGAAAACTGAGAGGAGGGGGATACACTAGATCAAAGGGACTCTCCAGGAACCCAGCTTCCCTATTGCATGAGAGGGCTTGGCTGGACATGCAGGCAGGTCCTAAGTCTCAGTTCACTTTAACTGGGTGTCAGGATGACTCTGTAATTCATGTACTAACACAGCCCCACTACTGGTATGACCTAGTATTTAGATAAGCAAAATTCAGATTACACAGAAGGTGTCCACAGTTCAGCTGAACTGCTGTAGGTATGAAGTAGAAATACCATGATCCCCATTAGAAATTAACCTCTTTCCCCAAAATTACAGATGGTCAAAAAGTAAGATATACAAGATGAGTTAATAGTGAGGTAAATGTGCATTGTAAGATGAAGGCGGACCTCTGTTACAAAACACACAAGTCTCACCATCTCCCTGCTCTGTTCTCCCTGGATAGAGTAGAAGTAGTCACACTGCCCAGAAAACAATTGTTACTTCCTGCTAACCTGAAACCTACAAGTCCCAACCTATTCTCCAGTGACATATTTAGAATATGGAAGAGTATTTGATTATAGCCTTTAAATCAAGAACTCTTCTAGTGCCTAAAGAAAAGAAAACGTTTGAGCATGCGTTTAGACTACCTCAGAACATCAGAGAGGTTTTGTGTCATATTCTCATTCACACATGCTATGGTATTGTACTACATGAGTTTAAATAGCCCGGAAAAATCAAGGAGATAATTTCATCACCGTTACTTACGTTGACCTCCTACAAGCATAGAAAGAAACCACAGCCTCTCCTCCTTCTGTTTCTCATAGACAAGTGAAACAGCTTTTCACAGAGAGATTACTCCTATTTGATTTTTACTGAAAAGCCAACAAGTGACAAACTATCCTTTTTATCATAAACCTGTCCAGCTTATGGTTTTCTTTAATCTCCAACAATTGGTAAAACAGAAGAATTTTCCACAGCAACCCTGTCTTTCCCCTTCTATCTGATCCTTAAATATCATGTCTATCTCAGTTGTCTTGAACTACAAGACTGCACAAAATACTTAGTGTACTTTATATTCCCACACAACTTACCGACAACAGTTTTTCTTCACACAGTGCAAATGCTATTCACTTATCTCTCTCTAAATACAATAATGTGTAATCAAAGTAAAATATCAATGCCTGTAAAATTTAAGACTCAAAAGACATTTATCTGAAGAACAACCATGAGAACAAATAATAAAGAGATAATTAAACTCTTCAAAATATTTCTGCTCCATGCTACTAATATTAATCAGGCATTCAAGTTCTGCTAGCATTTTATAGAAAACTTACAACATATTTTGGTCTCTATAGCTAGTTTCATGACAATGTTATTTAAAAAGTTAATTATTCTTCCAAGTGATATACTATGAGAATAAGCATAGTTAGCTTTTATGCAAGTCATTTGCAACTTACAAGCAGATTTGTTATGACTACACAAGGGAAAAGCAATGAAGCAAATAATCTCTAAAGAAGCAGTCATCTTATCTTCCTCCCGCTAATTAAAAAAAGATGAAAAAAGAAAAAGGAAGAGCAAAGGAACAGAATTCTTTGGCACAGTTAAAATGTCTGCATTTTCCAAGCAGGCACTAATATGTCTTTATAACCAAAGATGAAAATGTACTACCATGACTCTCTGAAATTTCTAACAACAGACAAAACAAGTCTGTGACAAGTCCCTTAGTTGTAGCCAACAGTCATTTATACACTAGAATACTGTTGCCTTTTACTATGTTATTTTTAATCCTTACTTGATTTGACCTTACTATGCTATATATAGCCCTTTATTCTTTTGTTCATAGGCTTATTACTAAGGAGGAGTAGCAACATCTAAAAGTAAGGGGAGTGTGCCCTTCTTGAAGGTGATATTATTGCAAACTTTAATATAGATTTGGTATTTGAATTGACTTTATTTAGTTCTTTGCAATTAAGTATACTTCAATTAGAATGTGTGATATATTTCAGTAATCTAGAGGCTGCAGTATGTTGCAATGTGGAAGAGGTCACCCTCCTACATTTCATTGTAATGCAATTCCACAAGAATATTAAAATACCTCAGTTCTCTCTCCAACTCCCTTTCAGCTAAAAAGATTTAGAAAACTCCTTGCCGTATCTATTTGCCTCAAAATGTTTTTTCCTGTTACCACATAACAATGAAATGACAGGAAAATTGCCACTACGGCACATTAAAAAAAAGTTCCCATTTTATTTCACCAAATGGCAGAATTATGTCTCTCAGAAGTTGACTCAGGCACTTTCTCATGAAGTCAAGTACTTCTTTTTTTCTCCATAACATAATGCATTGTCAGTCACTCTAAAACTGATAAGTTCTAGCTGATACATGAAGTCAAGTCAGCATCATTACAACAAGATGCAATTTGAGTAACTTCAACACCTATAGCACATGCGAGTCTGAATTTTCTTCATAAAGTCTAATCATATACTTCTAATAAAAAAGGGAAATAAATCCTTAGTTTTACACTTAACTACTAAATTATCTGATCATATACATAGCAAATGGTCTCAATATTCCATGTATATTTGCAGGAAATTTACTCTCCAGCTGAAACAAGTCAGAACAACTGTACATTTATACCGCTCTGTAGGTTGTGATTTGTGCTAGGGAAGACAACATGCACCAATAAACAATAAGAAGCTCTGTGATATAAGCTGTGGCATTACCCACTTGATAAGACACTTTGATCCAGTCATTTGGGAGCTGCAGCTTCCCAACAGTAAGGTCTGCATCTCTGTGCATACCCAACTCTGCAACTCATTCGGTCAGAGAAACACTGCAGGCTCTAATTTATCTAACTTTAATTTAATAAGTATCTGATATTGTTTTCCATACAATGCATTTCAAATTAAAGAGGATAAAATTGTTTGCCTGTCTTTTGCCTTTTCCTGGTCCTGTAAGATGTAGTTCTGTTCATCATCGTGCTGGTTCCCTATATCAGTTGTGTGATCCTATGTGCTCTGTTCCAGCATGCCATTTCCGTCTCATGTCTCAAGAAACTCCTGGTTTTATTACTGAATGCATACTGTCAGCAAAATTGGTCATGCAGCCCAGATTAGTTTTGGGTTTTTTTAATTCTAAAGCACATTTGAGTCAGTTTGCAGTTGGAGATAGATACATTAAATCAGGACACAGCAAAATATTTGACTCTACAACAGGCTTCTGTTACTTGATTGTCTGGCTAACCTTAAAGAAAAATATTTGCTTTTTAAAATATTTTAGAACAAAAATCCAAGATGAGCTTCAATGGTCTAGAAAGATGGGTATGCTTCTCATTCTTCAGTCTCTCTCTTTTTTTTTTTTATATTAATATTAGGGTCTAATTCTATGAGGCACTGAGCTGGCCTGAATGTCATCAGTACAATAGTCATTAGAGATATTCAGGCTTTCACTGGATACAGTCTTCTTTGGATGCCAAAAAAAAATTCTCAAACCAAAGAACTAACTGGATTTTTACATCAGTGTTGGATATCCATTTCATTCCTTCAAATAAAATAGGAACATTCTTTTGCCTTGAAGTTTTTATTGTAAAATATCCACTTTCCTCTCTACAGTATTCTCTAATTTTTTTCCGAAGACTTCTCAATCTCTGTTCTAAAACACAAGGGACTGTATCATTCATCAAAGCACACATTGCAGAATTAAATACTCATTTACAGGATATAGGTAGACACTAATCTCTTGCTACAAAAGCAAGAAAATAAGCATCTGCTCATTTGAAAGTACCATAACAAACCTGAGCTATCAAAACATGACACATGATGTTCCTTGCTTATTCAGTTTGTGGGATATTTACCCTTCTGTCAAACAAGTGTATCTTCAACATATGCTTTCTATACAGCCTAGTGGTGTAAAAAATAATTATAATGTTTATTAAATTAAAATAATGAGGTTTATATGAACTTTCAATAATGCAGACAGGCAGAC
Source organism: Piaya cayana (assembly GCA_013389865.1). Lineage (NCBI taxonomy): Eukaryota > Metazoa > Chordata > Aves > Cuculiformes > Coccyzidae > Piaya > Piaya cayana. The sequence continues at coordinate 17,511 of WAAB01013709.1, forward strand.
TATAACTGTAAACCACACGCTGTATACTTTGGGCTTTTACGGCTTTTAATTTATCAAAGGAAATAATTAGCACACTTTGTGGCAGCCAGTGATGGAATTTATTCATTTGGAAGCCATGAGTTTCCTGTCATTAAAACTACATCATGTCCTTCCTTTTCTATTAAACTTCAACTGAGGGCAGTAAGAAGTCACTAAAAGGAAATGAAGAGGTTTTTTGGCAACATTTACATGCGATGATTTAATACTGCTAAAAGATAGCAACCCATAATATATGCCAATAAGGGATGAGGGTTCCAATTACCACATTATTTCCTTTATTTGCTGCTTTATTTGTGGCTCAATTAACAGAGATTTGCAAAATCACTTCAATGCGTTTATTTTCTCTTCGTTGGCTCACTACTTTTTTGGTTCCTAATTACAAGCACGTCTTTTGTAGCAAATAAAATTATTTAGATCTTAACCAATACATTTAGATTTATGTCATAAACTTTTTTTCCTTTCATAGTTATCAATCATTTTTCATTACATAAAGATTAATTTTGGATAATATAAATTCTTTTTTTTTCTTAGATTTTTTTTTCAATTATAAGTAGCAAAATACCTGTGTTTTCTTGAAGAGGGAAAGAAGTAAAAGTGCCAATGAAAGTTACCCATCTCCTTAACACATACACACACAAAACACCCTCTTACTTCTGCATACAGATATTAATGGCTTCTGCAGAGCAAAACCTGTGTCACAGAAGTAGCTCAGTCCAGACTGAAACAGGATGAAGGATACACATACTACTTCTTCAAAGGAGGTCTAGAATCAAATTAGCATAGAGACACACTTACCCTCTCTTTTGCAGGAGTGGGTGGTCCTTCCAGTTCATGACCAAGGTACACCACCACCAGCAGCAGCAAAATGCTGGTTCTTCAGGTATTTTATTAAGTGATGGCTGGAAATGTGAAGGAATAGAGGATAAAAGGTACTGTGAGGTTGTTAGGTTTTATACATAATAACATTAGTTAAAATAACCCAGAATATATAAAGCAATCTCAGCCAGTCTTTCTCAGTTTAGTGGGAGGGAAAAAAAAATCTTCAAATGCTTCACAGAATTATATATTTCTAATGTCTGTGTTTGTTGTACTCAGTTCAGAAAAAGATCAGCACAATTAATTTATTGTTTGAATCTTCGAGCTACATGATTTACTTCTATAGCTAGGTTCTAACAGATATCTTAACTGAGACAGATACTAGATATCCAGAATATTTATTATCAAAACCTTTTAAATTTGAGGTGAGGGTTTTTAGAGCATTGTGCAGACAATTGTAAAAGTGGGTTTTACTGTGGATCAGTGGAAAAATTGTCTAAATTCAAAAATGTTTCCTCATATCCATTAAAGTTGGGGACTAATATTACTGCTGAGTTTGCAAATTAAGATGTAAGATCAGAGCTAGCTAGGATTGTCATATTGTCTCCTCTAATTTGAAAAAGTAGAACTCGGCTGGAGAGAAACCCATAAAAGAGACTTTATGACTCTCTTCTAGGATGACATAGAAGCCAATGCTCCAATCCCTTCTCCCAGCCTCTCGCAATTACATTTCCGCAGGAAGAAAGAAAAGGAATTAGAAACAGGATAATTTAGCTTTAAATCATTTCTCATAGTCTTTGCCTTCTAGTGAGAGCCCTGAGCTTTTTTAACATGCTGCTTATAGTGTTCAGTGTGACACAACAAAGAACACAACTTGTTTGACCCTTCCTCAATAAAAAATCATTTTGTTTGGACATCCTACAAAATAAGCCTCCTAAGCCATAGTGTCTCCTCCAACTGACAAGGAGCAAGCACTGTAAACACATACAGTAAAGATCCCTTTTAGACACACTTAAGGCAACTGTGACAAAGCACTACTTGTCATTAGTATGTCACAATAACAGACAAGCATGTGTTACTACTAAAAAGTGACATTTCTGAAGCTGAGAATTATGTTGTCATCAAACTTTAGAACTCCTGAATCATCAGAGGATGTCTTGGATGATTCATGTTGCTTGCATATAAGCAGATACGACATTGCCCATGAAATCATACAAACACAATATGATTATCTGTGTAGTTCAAATCTGAGAGTACATGACCACAGACAGGCTAGCATTCTAAAGAAATGTGAATATTTCTGACCTGACAGTACTAAGAAAGAATGAAGATTGTAGTTGGAAAGAATACTTCTCCTTCCTCCCCATGACTGCCTTAGAAACAGTGGCATCCAGGTATAAGCTTGCTAAAAGTCACACTTATGTTTAGCAAACACTACAGTATTCTATATGTGGAGAACAAGTGTATCCTGGTACAAGAAGTATGTTGAAAACTGTATAAGCTTACTAAAAAGAGAGCTCCTGAATAAAGATGTGGTATAATGTTTTCAGAAGTAGTACTCAATTTCAATTTGCAACACACTTACAGCAGCTTTACAAAGTCCTGACAGGTCTGTAGTATGAATTCAAAGTTTAATTAAATTAAATAACTACATAAATTCCAGACAAAATCCTTTTAATTCCAAAATTACAATTCTCTAGCATTCTTATTTGAATACATTCCTACTTTTACAATTTTTTTCCAAGGGGTTATACTCTAGTATCACATGTTTTAATATTCATTTAATTTTGTAACTCTCATGGTGGCATTCTATTATTATTCTGTCTATTTTTAGGACAAGTAAAATGGGGATACTAAGGAAAACCAGCTTTATTAATTTTGGATGTCCAGTGTTAGATATTTAGTACCATTTTCAGACTGTGGAGCCTTAAAGCCATTTAGGGAAATTAAACAGTGGAGAATTTCAACTTCAAAAGCAAACAAAATCTGAAATACTTTGACTCACAATTAGAATACTTCAAAAATTAAATACTATCATACTACCTTAGGCAGATGTAGTTCATAATCTTAATGTTCCTATCTCAATCTGCAGTACAGGCATTCTGAGCAAAACAATAATAGCATGAAGAAACTGCTTTATTATACAGTCTCTGACTACAATGCTGAAGAACATATAGCTGGGCTGGAGAGTTCAACCGATGCAGAGGTGTTAAGTAAGAGGCATAAAAATTCAAAACATAGTTCCTCTAAGACATTGTGGCTGAGACCAGTGGCATGAGGTTCAACAAGGTCAAATGCCAGGTCCTGCACTTGGGGCATAGCAACCCTATGCAGAGCTACAGACTAGGGTAAGAATGACTAGAAAGCTGCCTGGGGCAGAAAGACCTGGTGGTGTTGGTTGACAGCCAACTGAACATGAGCCAGCAGTGTGCCCAGGTGGCCAAGAAGGCCAGTGGCATCTTGACTTGTATCAGAAACGGCGTGACCAGCAGGTCCAGGGAGGTTATTCTCCCTCTCTGCTCGGCACTGGTGAGACCATTCCTTGAACCCTGTGTTCACTTCTGGACCCCTCACCACAAGAAGGATGTTGAGGCTCTGGAGTAAGTCCAGAGAAGAGCGACAAAGATGGTGAAGGGTCTGGAGAACAAGTCTTATGAGGAATGGCTGAGAGAGCTGGGGTTATTTAACCTGGAGAAGAGGAGGCCGAGGGGAAACCTTATGGCTCTCTACAACTACCTGAGGGGAGGTTTTAGAGAGGAGGGAACTGGCCTCTTCTCCCAAGTGACAGGGGACAGGACAAAGGGGAATGGCCTCAAGCTACTCCGGGGGAGGTTCAGACTAGATATCAGAAAGAAATTTTTCACAGAAAGGGCAATCAGGCACTGCAACAGGCTGCCCAGGGAGGTGATTGTGTCACCATCTCTGGAGGTGTTTAAAAGATGAGTGGATGAGGTGCTGAGGGGCATGGTTTAGTGGCAGATAGAAGTAGTTGGACTCAATGATCCAAAAGGTCTTTTCCAACCTGGTGATTCTATGGTTCTATGATCTTAATTAAAATGTTTTTGTTCTCAGGTATTTAATTTTAAGAAATTTTAGGGAAAGTAACATTCACTGAAGATGTGCCTTCAAAGCCAAACTCCCATCAGTTTCAGAAGCAGTTGTGAGCCCTTACCATTTCAGCAATGTGTACTTCAGTGAATCAGGTCAGAAGTCTATCAAACGAGAGCGTATGGTAAAACCTGGAATCAGGCAGAAATAAGGAATCACTTTCTCACCAGTGTGCAGGCCTTCAGAGCTCCTTCAAGTGTTTGGCTACTTCCCACTCTCCTGTTATCAGTCAATATGTCCATCCCCAGTCTTCTGTCTCTTAAGGACAGAAAGGCAATGTTTTCTTCTCCCTTTTCAGGGAGGGGTTCAGGAGTGTAGTTTTAACATTTTAGACTTGTTAAAACTTAGATGAATGGGAGGACACAGGAATGTGGTGCTTTCTTCTCCCACTGTCATAGTGCAGCTACTGTTTCAATATTTTGTTTTTCACCCTACAATGAAGACAGATGGTTTGTACATTGAACAAGCCATTACAGTAGGCAAAGGGAGGTGTCTGTGCTTCGTCAATGGTGAGGTTCCCAACTCTTCCAGGGCACTCCTCATTTCCTAGGTTAGAACTAGTCTGAAGTAAACTTGCACAAACAGTGCATGCATTAAATACCTCAGTCATCAGCTCCACTGCTGTTTGAGCATACTAGTTGCTAATGTGACATAATCTGAGCAGTAAAGAGAAAGAAGAAATTGAACAGAAGCAGGATTTGATGGGGAGGGCCAGGTACATGAGGTGAAAATTAGCTACTTGGCAGGAGTAAGGGGTAATATAACTATTGTGTCTCTGAGGGCATAAACCATCCTGGCTGTCCGTACCCAGCCTCCCTGGGACATTCTCCCAGCTATCCAGTGCCTAGTAATCCATTTCAGCTCCCCACAGCTATCAGTCCCTGTCTCTGCAAATGTGTTGTCCTAGCAATGTCTCAGCAGTGTCAGCCTCCAGCTCCCAAGGACTTGCAGGCCAATGGCCCAGCCTAGCCTCAACCTGTCCCCAGGAAGGTGCCCAGTACCCAGGGCTGGGGCTGATCTGGTGTCCTCTAGCTGGTCTGCAGGTGGTAGGATGAGTTCTGGTTGTGACTTTGTCCTGACTCCCCTGCTAGGATCCCCCAACCCATGAAGTGTTCTGATGATGATAATCTTCACCTCCAGTTTAGCTACCAATTCTAGCATGAAATGAGAGGATCTGGGTACTCAGCTCCTCTGCTTTCTGTGTGTTTCCAAACTCCCATCCCATACAACTTCTGCTTCATTTTCTGCAGAAACTTGAGGGGGGAGAGCATAGAAGGGAAAAAATACTTTGTAGACAAGGTGAAGAAAACTAACTTTTAGCAGTTCTGTCATTTTTAATCCTTTCCACTGAAGAATCCTGCTTGGCCTTTGCAGTAGGTTGTCCCCAGCCACCCAGTACATAACCATGATGAAGAAGCATATATCAAAATAATAGGAGGTATTTTCCATTACATAGCTGACATGGAGGCTGTGGATGCAGGTGGATCTGTTCCCTAAACTGCATTGTCTTTGGTAGAAAGATTTAAATAGTAATGGAAGCAAAAGGAGAAAACATCCCTCATGTCACTGCATGTGAAATAAGTGAGAGGCATAACTTTATACATCTGCATAGACATTGGCTGAGTGGACTATTGGAAAAATTTGTGGGATTGGAAAAGAGGTTTGTGAATAAAATATAAGCCCACAGTGCCCCATCAGCCAGTTTCATCACAAAATGTAGGTCATTTCATTTAAACAAGAAAACAATCACAATTCATTGCTTATAATGGAGAGATTCACACCGATGTGTGAAGGTGATCATCAGAAAACTACTTTAAAACATGAGTAAGAAACAGAATGATCAATCTTATAGAGGACTTGTCAGGAATTATTTTAGAACTGTTTCAGAAATTACAATAGAGATTTAAAGAAAAATGGAACTTGAAGAATTTTAAAATAAATGCTTTGAATGCGTGTATTTAATTTGCCACTTCGTTTAGTAGCCATTTCAAGATTATTCAAAAGCAGATGAGCAAGAGAAGTGACAGGATTCAACTGTAAAAGCCTATGTGCTTTACACGGCCCTAGTATTTCTGAAATAAAGTGTAAAGAGGTATTACATTGCTTGAGATAAAATTCCTGGTTTTCTCTTTAATCTTTGAAAAAATCCCTTTAGTTGTGTTATTTAAAATAAAATTAATAGGATGAATGAGCAGTAGGCACATGGACATCTGCAATGTCAGAGTGATGCTATAAAAGCAGCCAAATCAGAAAGTAAAACGAAAGCAAATTAAATAGAAGGAAACTTGTATTTACTGAATTATAAAAAATACTACAGTGACACAATGACAGTAAGTTATAGAGGCATCTCTACTGAATGGTAGAAGAAACATCAAAATTAGCTAAGAAAACTAAGTAAAGACTTCATGGTACTGATGCCAGAGCAAATACAAAGTAGGAAGAAAACCTCCAAGAAAACAGTATTGTGTTTCAATTAGCAAACAAGAAATTAGAAAAAAACTGAAGACTAATAGAATAGAAGGAACCTACTTCAATTTGTAGCAAGGGAATATGATGGTTCAGGTTTTAAAGTTGTGGTATGTTTGTGTACACAAAAGTTAAGGATATAGGTATGGTTATTACAATGCCACTGAGCAGCATCCTTTCAGGCAGATGTAATGTTTAAACAGAGCACTACATTGTGATAATTTTAAATTATTCTGATAAAGAGCAACATCAGAAGTGAGCAGCTGATTATCAGCCAGATTATTCTCAGATGCAAAAGCACCAAATCATACCACTGCAGTAATCTCATATCACATCAAAACCAGTTTACAGTTGCTCCATGATACATGCTGATGTGGCTTCACACTCAAATTAAAATCATATTAGACATCATGTCACTAAATGGTGATACAATATGAATAAGATTATGCATTAGCTTCAAGACTTCATTAAAATTCTGATGTCATGAGGATCATGCTGATCATATTCACATAAACAATTTGTTTGAATTCTGTGTCTCAGTTAATTCTTATAGAAAATCTCCTAATCTTGGGAGCGTGTGTGAGTAAAATTCAACTACAAGTTATAACAGAGGGTATACTACTTCAGAGAACCCTAAATCCTTGTGACACTTAAAATTATCTCAGAGCTGGAATAACAACTCTCCATGGAAAAAACCCTTGAGAAACACTTTTTTCTTTTTTTTTTTCTCTGTTGCAGTATGATACTGTTCAGTACATGGTGCAAATATGAATGCAAACTTGAATCTGTAGGCTCTGGACTACACGATCACCTACAAGGCACTGAGGCATTTAGCACACTATGACATAAACGGCCAGATAAGTTTGGGGTTTTTTTAACAGTTAAATTTGCTGCCAGCTTGCCATATAGATTTAAATAAACACTCCAAATAGAAGCTGAAGTTCAGGCCTTCTATGAACTTAAGAACTTTAAGTGTACAGTGTTCATGAGGATTCAAATTCAGGACCTGACATATATTCAGTCTTAGTTATCCTAGTTATTTTTGTTGGCAGCAGAGTTGATGCTAAAATCATAATGCATTCCACTTTTCTCATTCTATTCCAGTTTAGTTTATGGATTATCTAAAAGGATATCCACATACAGTTCAATGAAATTTAATGGGTCAAGCTATAACTTCCCTGGAACTCCACTAGTCAGATCTCTAAACTGTGTTTCAAACTTACTTTAGTGAATGCTTAAGATACTGAGACACTAGTTTATTTGTTTAGGCAATAATTGTCCTTTACCTCCAGAGAAGCCCTAAATTGCTTCTATGTTTAGAATCAAGATTGGCCTGTTAAGTCTGCTTGTCACAGAGTTTCACCTCTTTATAGAACTATTTATTCCTAGTACCATGTTTCCCAATTTAGTCCATTATGGAGTTTGATGGATGCATCTCCCTGACACAATATAGCAGGAACACTAGAACCCTTTATCAGATGCCTTAAGCAGTACAATTACTATTTAAGGATTAAAGTGACATTGTTTGCTAAAGGTTTATTGGCTGAATTTCTGAATTAACATTATTATTTGTATCTATCAGACTTTTTACTGTCTCATTTGGGAAAATATTGTGTGAAAATAAATTAATGTAGAAAATATTAAAAGACCTACTCTTGTCCCTAAGCATATGCATGACATTCTGCTGGCAGTTACTGTTGTTAGTGGCATTGGTTTACACAGATAAAATTTAAGGCAAAAAAAAAATGTAGTTTCTGGTCTTGTTCCATGGGCTAGAATAAGGAATGATTCGCTCCTTCAGCACTGGAAAATCGAGAAGTATTACTTTATAATCCCGGCACTACAACAGATATTGACTGTGCAAGGGACGAGTCAGAGCATTTACAGCTGCAGAAAAGTAGACTAAGAAAGGGACTTAAGAAGTCATCTGGTCTGTTTCTTGCTTCAGGATACGATCAGCTATAGCTGTGTTATTTCTGAAAATGTCTGTTCCACTTGTACCAAAAGACCCTCCAGAGCTGAGATACACAGAACTTCCTCAGATATTTTTTTTTTGGCGATTAACTACCCCAAACTCACTGACTACTAATTGAGAATGAATCTGCCTGGATACATTTCAGATCTATTCTTCCTTGCTGCAGCCAGCATGGACATGGAGTTCAGATAATTACTTTCCTCTTCGCGGTCCTCCGTTCAGAATCAGTGGCAGTGCAACTCCTTTGGGAGACATAGTGGACTCTTTCTCCTTAGTGCCTGCAACTGTATGTAAGGGACTACTTCACAGTTTAAGAAGCATAGCTTAGGTATGGTCATGGTGGAAAAGAAAGGAGCAGGAGAGGAGATAATATCTTCTTTATGATGTAACTCACTCCCTTAGTTCTCTTCATCCTGTTCATTCTATTCCTTTCAAGTTACAGTGACTTATTCTTGTAGATAACCTCATACCTAAACATCTGGATACAAGAGCTGCAAGAACATTTAACTCTCATTTAAACTAAAACTGTAGTCTTTGCAATGTTAAACTCAACAGCAAAAATAATAAATAAATTCACAGGTGTATGCATATAAAACATGACATTGGTTTTACCAACATTTCATTTTTCTAGACACTTTAAATATCTGCAAGTCTCCATTAATTCTCAAAAGACTCTCTAGAAGCACCACATTTTTATTATCCATTAAACAATGTGTTAACAACCATATTCCATTGGTGCATATTTAATTTAACTATTATAAGCTGACAGACTTCATAGTAGTCTTCATAGCATTCACCAGCAGCCACCTGATTTTTTTAATCCACTGCTTTGAGTATATTGGTAACTAAGAAACACGTAAGTCAGCATTTCATTGCAAATGATTTCAACGTATACTCACTAAAAAATGGCCCAGTCTCAGGCATTGTTATTACCATTATAGCAAAAGAAAAGACTGTGTGTCTTGCTGTAGAATAGTTCTAGGAATTTTTTTTTTTTTTAGAAAAAACAAGGTTAGACAGTAGGTTAGACAAGACCATCTTTTCTTCCAGGTAGCCAACATTTATGCCAAATTCTATACTATTGTCCAGCGCTTTCCTGTTGGCTTGGCCTGTTTTTTTGAGTCTGTAAAGAAATATAACAATTTCCTCTTTGTGAGTATCCATTTTTAATTAACATGGCTTTGTTCCTATTATCAGGGTTTTTTCAGGTCCTATGTGAAGTTTCTGTATTAATATGTCTTAGTTTCCAGTTTCTCCTATTGTGACACTCTACATCCCCACTCTTCAGAACTGCTATTCAGTCTTTTTTTCACTCTCCCCTCCCACTTTACAGCACCCTATCTCACATGCTCTCCCAAATCTCTCTCTACTTCCATAGAAGCCCTTTGGCCCTTTGGCCTTAAATTAAGTTCCTACGCTCTGTATTTTCATTCTATATCATATCCATTGGAAATGTTCCAGTTCTGCATGGGGGCATGTAGTTTCTGAAATTTTTATTCCACCATTTTATGACTAGCCTTATTTGCTGAATTAACTGAAAATATGTTAAAATTGCAAGCTGTTTAGACTCATATATTAAACTTTCTGTCTATGTTTTTTTAGACTTTCAGCTTGGTGGGATTTGAATCAACATTATACACAGGTCTTCATTTGTTTGGGCTTTTACACTTAGAATCATAGAACAAGTAAGGTTGAAAAAGACCTCTAAGATCATCAAGTTCAACTGTCAGCCCAATGCCACCAGGCCTACTAAACCATGTTCCAAACTGCCACCTCCAGACATAATAATTCCACCACTTTCCTGAACAGCATTTTCAATGCTTGACCATTCTCTTAATAGAGAAGTTCTTCCTATTGCCCACCCTAAAGCTCCTCTGGAATAACTTGGTGTCATTTTCTTTCATCTTATCACTTGTCACTTGGGAGAAGAGAACAACCACCCTGCTACAACCTTCCAACTGTCCTGGAAGACTGGGGAAGTTCCACTGGACTGGAGGCTTACTGATGTTGTGCCCATCTACAAGAAGGGTCGCAGGGAGGATCCAGGGAACTACAGACCTGTCAGTCTGACCTCAGTGCCAGGGAAAGTCATGGAACAGGTGATCTTGAGTGCTATCACAAAGCACTTGCAAGAGAACTGGGTGATCAGGCCCAGCCAACATGGGTTCACAAAAAGCAGGTCTTGCCAAACCAACCTGATCGCCTTCTATGACAAAGTGACTCGGCTGCTGGA
>WAAB01013709.1:29016-68404 GCA_013389865.1 Piaya cayana
GTGATTCTGTGATTCTATGATTCTATGATTCTATGATTCCATGAAACATGAAGTTACTGTATGTGTACAATTTGTTGAAATGAAAGTGATGGACTGTTTTGTTCTGTCAGCTGATGGAAATCAGCATGGTTTGCTCAAAGTCAATAGAACCTCATTAAGGTAATATCAACAGCAGCTAACACCTTGGGTTTCTCTGCATTTGCTAGATACTTCTCAAGTAAAATCCACTGGATCTGAAACTACAGTGTCTTTTCATTAAACAATTAATGTGAGCAGCCTCCCTGTTGCAAACACTGAGATGTGCTATTGCCAAAAGTTATTTGTTAATAAAACATTAAGAAGTTTTTACTCTAGCGTTCCAGCTTTAGGTGGCTGAAACCTTAATGCCTACTAAGAAGCTTAAGCTTCTATTTAAAATGACAGAAACAACTGACATGTAGCAGAGCTCTCATGGATAGTCTGGTGTCTCTATCCATAGCTAAAACAAAAGGTATGTCTTGAATAAGAATGTCTTGATTGCTGTTTACTGCTACCAGGACTTTTAGAAAAGGTCATTATTGCTGAGTAATAAGAGTCAGAATCTGTCCTAAATCTGTCCTAAATTTTATGCAAATTCATTCATTTATATTTGTGTGTATATTTCTGGAACACTGTGCCAAATATTCGGATTCAAGTTGCTACTAGGAAATAACTTCAGATTAAATGTACCCACTTTATAAGTATTTTCAGCCACATTTACATTAAGTTCTACCTAACAAAATCTAGCTGGTTTCTTAGGAACATGTAAAACTACCCAAGAATTTATTTATATATCAAAGTTAAAATGGAAATTGCATCTAATTTACAATAGAATATAAAACAGTCCTTTTATGTGCAATTCCTTATTCTAACATTGATTGACTTTCTAATGTTGCAAGACTTTCTAGATATGGGTCACACTGAAATCCTGTGCCTTGAAAATGTTTTAACTTTTCAGTAAAGCTTGAAAAGTTAATATACAGTCTTCTGCCTTCTACAAGTGTTTGTATTTTAGTTCAGGTTTATTTGAACAGTTGGACTTGATGATCTGGTGGGTCTCTTCCAACCTGGTTGTTCTATGATTCTATGATTCTATGATTCTATGATTTGATGTAGGCACTCTTTGCAAATCAGGAAATTTGATCTAGCATTTGAAGAATTTTCAGAAGACAGGTCTCATACCCAAATTTTTCTTTGGTTTCACATTAGTACTTCCTTCATTATGGTTGAAATTTAGTGGTAATCATAGATAAGCCCTTTATCATGCTCCGCATGTTAGCCAAACACACATACACATTGAATTTATTCTTTAAGGTCCATGGAAACATTTCCTTATATGTATTCTCTCCCTGCCTTCTTTGTAGTCAATTACAAATCAATGGATTGCCTTGACAACAGCCACTTGAACCGGTAAGATTTTTCTTGCAATTTATTCCTTTTTGGTTTGGAACTACAGGTTAAGGTCAAGAAATTCTGAGTCCAGAGTAGACTGTAAAGAACACCCCAATGGATTAGTCCTAATTTATTTGACCCAGGTGTTCTTGTAATTGTGACACACTGAAAAATTTCACAGTGCTTAACGGCTCTTAAACTTACTTTTCCACCTGCTGCTTCTGGCAGAGTGGCATTGCTAGTGTTCCTCATGTTTCTTTGTTTACTTAGGTGTCTGTCTTTGTTTCTGTATCTAATTTAGCACATTTGAAAAAAAAATTAAAAAAAAAAGAGAGTATAGTAAAATTTAAAAGGCTGGTAGTGAGAGTTTCTCACATTACCACCATACGCACTACTAACACGCAGGTGTACACCAGAGGAACAGGTAAAGTATGGTGTGAAGGATACCAATAATGAATATTTCCCCAGAGGCAGCTAAAGGTCTGTTATACATACTATGTAGCTCGTTTCCTTCCTGCATCACTATTGGAACAGGTTAAAACAGAAATCCCCAAGGAGCTCTCTAAAACATCGTTGTATCCAGCCACGTCTCCTTTGCTGGGGTGAAAGGCAACATCATTTCACTAAACAATCTTATATCTGTGAACTTTAGCAGTACGATCTTTTGATGACTGATGCCAGAACCTGCTTAGAGTTATTCTGCAATCTAAGCTGCAAAGGAGACCAGTTTTATCACATTTTGAAAATTGTCCAAGCAGTTCATGATGTTGTTGATGTGAACAAAGACACTTTCATCAGAAAAGCAGCAAAAGAAACCAGACATGAAGAATATTAAGGAACGGAAGAGGAAAAGTTAGCAAGCTGAAGCCAACAACCCACATTCAGCTAGAATGATTTTCTGTAATGACTGCAAAGAGCAGGGCCTGGAAGAAGCCCACCCATCAGTGTCTTACTGGGCAGTTTTGCATAAAGCAAGTCTCTGTGTAGCTTAACAACAGCTTACAATTGACAGATGCTAGAATCTATTTTATAATATCCCCCCACCTGTTGCTTCCCCAAAATGATAATAAATAGCAAGAATCAAGATTATCTTCTTACAGAGTTTCAAATATGCATCAACTTATCTTCTATATTAAAGATGCTCTCTAATCTTAGGGCATTCTGTCAGATTTTTGGATTGACGATCATTCTCAACAAGGTCTATTTCTTTCATTAAGCCCAGCTTGGACAAACCACTTCATAATAAACTCCAGCCAAATTAATGAACTCTAGTCTAACTAGTGGTTGATTCTCACTTCAAACTGACTTTGACTGTGTTTATAAATGCTTTTGGTTTTCATCTTAGTCTCTCTGTTTCCAGCAGTATCTCAGCATCATATTATTTTCAGGTGTAACCAATTTCTGGACAATGATTTTAAGTCCTGCTGCCATTGTGCCATCCCAAAACAGTCCATTTAACACCTTCCATCTTTCAGAAAACTTTACTTCAGCCTTCTGTAATGCAGTTGCTCACTATTCAGTGTTCATGAGGAACTGTTGGCACTTGATGCTGCTAAACGTATGTAAGAATTTTCTCATTGCCTCTCCATGACTACACTTCAACACTGCAATTGGTTATTACTTTACTGAGATTCAACTACTCTGTTAACTTGGTATTTATCAGTCTGAACTGACTAATGTCAATGTAGCGAAGAGTACCATCAAGAATGTGTGATGCGTATACAGTTTTATCAATGGGGGCAAAGCTGTTTGGATCATCCAAAGTTATGACTTCCAGTTCGTCTAACTTATTTAGTGTCTAGTTTAAAAACACATTGAAAAGTGACCATGATTTCACATATTTTTGTTTCATACCAAACACTGATCTAAAGCATTGGTTTCATTTCCATTAGGTTTTGTAACATAGTACACATAACTTTTATAAAGGTTATTGCTCCTTAAGTATTATTTATATATGTTTTTTCTATTATCTGTCATAATCTTCTCCAAAATTAATATCTGTAAAATTGATGAGAACACCTTTTAGTCCTGTTTTCTTTTTCTCACTTCTCCCCTCCTTTTTTTGCTGAAGTATGACATTCTGGCTTTTGGCCAGAAATTCACATGCAGTTTTCCAACCAGTTCATATAAGTTTGGTTTTCAATCTTGTAACTATCTGAAAGATATAGTTGAAAGAAAATAGAATGAGAGAAAACACAAGTAGAGAACTGAGAGCAAAAGAATTACAAATTTATTTTTGAAGTTCTTGTTTCTTGTTACTTCCTATTTATATCACCTCTACCATCACCTGCACATATGAAAATGGAAGTGCAGCAGGGAACAATCAATCTATTTGGCCAAAGAAGAAGACATCAACAGTAGTTAGGTCTCAAACAGCACAAGGTACACCTTCCACTAGACCAGATTGCTCAAAGCCTCATTCAGCCTGACCTTGAACACCTCCAAGCATGGGGCCTCCATGACTTCTCTGGGCAACCTCTGCCAGTGCCTCACCACCCTCACAGTAAACAATTTCCTCCTAATGTCTAATCTAAATCTAGCCTCTTACAGCTTAAACTGTTGCCCCTTGTTTTATCACTACATTCCCTGATAAAGAACCACATCCCATCTTTCCTTAAGTACTGGAAGACTGCTACAAAGTCTCCCAGAAGCTTCCTCTTCTCTAGCCTAAACAAGTCTTACTCTCTTAGCCTGTCCCCAAATGCATTTCAGGACTTTCTACTACTTTATATGGGCTCTGGGCTGGTCTCCTTCTCTGACTACTCATTTGGAGCTAACGCATATTCCAGAATTCATTTCAGCTGAAAGGAATTTAGTTCACTCTGTGTTCTGTGACCACTTTTGCAGAGCTAGCCAGAGCCTAGCTTGGGTGGAATTTTAGCAGTTACACTGAAATATACCCCATGATCAATCTTATATCATCAGTATAGACAAGTCCAGAGAAAAAGGGAAAAAAATTAAGACCCATACTAGAAACAGGAAAAGAAGGGCTGGACTCGGTTAACTCAATTAACGGTTGGACTTGATGATCCAGTGGATCTCTTCCAATCTGGTTGTTCTATGATTCTATTCTATGAAGGGCAAAATATAAAGACATTTACTATGTCTAAAATAATGAGAAGATTGAATGTGGGGCTAGAAATGTAAATATTTCAGGTAGTCAAAATTTGCAAGGAATTTTTGTTTTCTTTTTGATTGTTTTTTGTTGGGTTTTTTATAAGGAAGTTATATCTTTTTTATAATTAGCTGTCTTATGAAACCATTCTATCACCTTCTTATATTTTATGAAGAAAAACATACATAAAATGCAACAGACGTAGAAGGGGAAAATCATTTTTAGCTGTTGTACTTTCCACTTTCATGAGAAACTTCCTTTATTTCCTCTCTTGAGCCTATTTTACATGGCAAAAATGAAAAAAATGAGAGAGGGAGAAGAAAATAGAAGGTTGAACAATAAAAACAGTTTATTTATGGGGGTGGGGGCAGGAATGCAAGCAAAATTTCAGAATTTATACATATTGAAACAAAGAGGTTTATTTTTAAAAACTGGGTCTCCTGTCTATGGGTTGAAACAACTATTTTCACGTTTTGACCAATTTGGACTCCTCAAGTTTCTAGAGTGAGTGTGTTTGTTTTTCAGGTAGGTGATGAAAGGGAGAGATTACATTTAATTGGCATTTTTGTGTATGTCAATATATTTTTTAATCCCTGTAAAAAAAACCATTTAGAGAGCTGGCTTTCTATTGAAGAGGAGATACTTTGCATTGGTAAATGACTTGGTAAAAATCTGAATGAACGAATGAATTTTAATTATAGATTCAGCACGACCTCAGTGCCAAATGGATTCTCATTCATATTGATAAATTTTTTCAGTATTTTCACAATCAGGCTGACAGATGTCAGTGTGCCAAATGTTTCAGATTTCTGTTCTTCAAACAGTACCATCTTCTCTGACATATTATATCCTATTATTTAAATGCATGTGGACAATTTGTTGACTCATACTCACGAGTGACGGAGTTAGGGAAATATTTACAATTTTTGTGCTGGACTCGACTTCTGTGTGTTTAACACTATAATTATCAGGACAATCCATTTTCGTTTTCTTTAGAATAACTACATATTCTCACATATAAATAAATAGGTTTAGTTCATATGAAATGTGCTAAACGGTGTCTTCATAATGTTGCACTTGTATCTTTGATGTAATTGCCATCCATCTGCTAAAGTATCCCTTTAGGGCTGATGGTATTAAATAACTCCAGAAAAACCTTCTTACCCCATTGCAATATGGAATTTTATATTCTCATCTATTATTTCTTTCTCTCAAAATTACATTGGCTTAGCGCTCAGATAGCCAACATTCAGTTCTAGACTAATAAGCTTTTAAATTCAGATATTTCAGAATATTGTTGAATTGGGAATCAAACCCTCATGGCAAATGAGGAAAATGAAACTCATTCTCACAATTTCTAAGGAGCACTAACATTTCTAGAGTATTAAATAACATTCTTGAGCAAATACAAGGTATCTAACCGATCTCACCTTTGCAAAAGAAGTCTGGTTGAAAGAATGAAGTAGTATGAAAAATGGGGGGGGAGGGAAGATAATGTGGTGGAGTTTCTAAAATTTTGGTATTACTGCATAACACCCTCATAAATTCTGTGTACTTGGATGATAGAGTTCTAACAGCACTAATTGCAAATTTAGACTGGAGGACTCCATCCTCTCACAAATTATTATCCATGTGTTTAATTACTTGTATCCGGGAGAGCCATTATGATATGTGCTTTTTCATTTTAGAACTCAAAGAAAGAAGGAAAGGAGAAGTTCATAGTCCATGTACCCATACAGTTACAGAGCTTGGCAGAAATTACCATTATCCTGCTCCATGTATAGAGCTTTCATTGAGAGCTCCCTTCATTCAGTAAATGAAGATGAATGCTCATGAGGAAAAAAGAGGCTTGCTGTGATCAACTTCCCAAAAATAATCAGAGTGAGGCACGCAACCTGAACATTAGGGCTCTTAATGGTTGCTTTGGAGTGAACTGAGGAAGGCTAAGGATCCTTGGCTGCTTGCACTGAGTCATAACTTTTTAAACAAGGCTCTAAGTCAGAGCTATCAGTCCTGTGGTGCTGTTTTCCTGGCTCATGATAAGCCTGTCTCTTTCTATCCCAGGCTTGAGCCTGTGATCTAACATAGCAATGACAGCAATTGCTAGCCCTCAAAACATCCTTGGCAACTCTCATCTAATACAAGTCACTTATTCTTTGTGAAAGATGAGTGAGTCATGCAAGTAACAGACAGCACATTAAGAGCACATTGTTAAAGTGTGCTTTAATTAGTTATGTGGCATATAATGATGTTGGGTCAAATAATAATTTAATTTTTGTACACTATCCTTTTTTTGTGTGTCACCAGTGGACCACCCTCTATGATGAAGGATCTCCCAATAACATACAGGATATTTACTTGAGAACATGAGGAAATTCACTATTCTTTCTCCACAATAGCTCTTTACATGTTTTTAAATATTTTTTCGTGTTATATAAGAATCTTTGAAAGCTGTGGCCAAAACCTTTGTAAAATATCACTGGAAAAAAGAAAACAGATGCAAACTCCATGCCATAAAATTAAATGAGCTTTTTTAGACATACCACTTAGCTATTAATTTTTACTTCTACATCATAAAAGCCTGAGGCTATCCCTTTATACATCTCTAAGTACAGTGAAGTTGGTTCCTGGAAGAAAAACCTTGGATTTGTTTTTATTATACCAAATAATGTAATAGTGTCCTGATTTAAAAAAATAAAAACAAACACACTAAAGTGTATACATATATAGGATGGATTTACCTTAAATAGTTAGTACAGTAGTAGATAAGAAAAAGTGTTTTGTAAAAATAAATTGTGTCCCTCATAAAATAAACCTGTAAGCAGAAAGGCTGGCAATAAACTCTGAAGTTTAGCTGTTCAGATTCTGAGCTGAAGTCCTTTCCGAGAACAGATTATTACCTTATAACCAGATCAGAAATAAGAATCATCCCACTGAAATGAGGTGGGTATGTCTTTAATGTCAATAGGATTAGATTTTTTATACATCAATTATTCTGCTGCTCTCGTTCACTTTATTTAACAGCCATCTAACAGGCTGAAGAACAATGACACAAGAACTTGAAGATAAAGCTGCAAATGTGTTGGTTTCAGCTTCTGCGTTAGATGAATTTGAATCTACTCATATGCATGTAAACACTACATCCCTGTGACCCTGCATAGAACTGGTGGCTTGAGCAGAAACCTGTAAAGATGTAAAAAGTCACTCCATTTAGAGCCAATTACAGGAGCTGAGTCCTGGGTAAGATGGACAAATCATTATTATTGTATTTCCTTAGGAAATTAAGGCTCCTATTTTGTCATTCTTGTCAGTGAGCTTCAAGGTCAATGGTGGGACTGTGTGGAGAATGACAAGGTGTCTTCAGAAGGGCTCAAGAGGGTGAAGATCAAGAAATTATAGAGCTTGTGTGGTATTAGGAATTCACTTCCCACAAATAAAATTGCAGACCTAGCTTCTTTATGATGCAATATTTATGGGACACATTTCTTTTTCTTATTTAATCCTTTGTGACCTGTCTCCTAGACTGAAGTCTACATTGGAATGTCTCTCCAGCATTCAGACCCAGCACAATCATGATGAAAACATGCATGCTGACAGTGTCACCGTGGAAATCCAACTCCTGCCATGGTAATTTTATATGTATTTCTCTCATGTACAAAGTTTGTCATTGCCTTCCACACTCTTATCATCCTGGTAAACTAATAGTCTAGGTTTTAATTTCTGTATAAATGAGCCCTGATTCTCAAATTGTCACCCTATGTATCTTAATATGTAAAAGCAACAAAGAAGCTTCTTACTCCTACACACTATTCTGTAATTGTAAACAGATCCATTTTAGAGTATTAGCCTTGACACACAGAATTGTTCATAAACTAAGCTTTAATTATTTGATTGATTACTCCTTATGTTTCTCCCTAAATGTGATACCATCAGGACCTGGTGACAGGAATTTTCTCTTCCTAAGAACTGTGGACTTGGATCCAAGACTCTCACATGGTGAAATTTTCCTTTCAGTCTTTGAAATAATTCCCACAGCAGTCATTGAGGGGGTTCATTATTTTGCAAAGACTCAGATATATGATAATAGTAGATATATCCTGTATCAGATTTTAATTAAAAACTAAGAATGATAATATCATCAAGGTTTCTGAAAATCTTACTCAACTTACAGACACCCATACCAACTCTTCCAGTTTTATTCTTCACATTTCCTCTTATCTAACACTACAGCCAGGGTTTGAGGGTTGACATAGCTGATTTGCAGCATGTACTGGAATACTTGCGTTGGAATTCTAAAAGTTCAATGTTTCAGTATCATTGTTAATGCTAGTTTTTTTATCATTGCTGACATGAAATAATGAAGTACTAAACTACACTTATACTGGTTCATATTAGTCAAATTGTCAGTCTGGAGTGCTTATCCTCTCTCCTATTTGATTTATAGGTCTCATAATTTTCTCCATCCACAAATTAGGACATATCAGTAGTGTATTAAAATGGATTTTAAAGTCAACTGGGTATACTAATTAAAGTACTCCTTGTCATGATATATTTTGCAGTTCTAGTTAAAGAAATGCCATCTTGAAAGTCTCATTCTGAGCAGTCAAAATGGAGGAAAGGGTTTAAATATTATGATGGTGTTAAGGAGGCTGTCCACCCTCCACCCTGGTGTGCCCTTGCTGATATTATAAAAAAAATCCAGACTCTGTCCACAGAGGCAAGTCAGGCATGTAATATGGTCTTGTAGACACATTAATGGAAAGTAAACAACATTTAAATCTTCTGATTTTTTTTGCTTAAAATATAGTTACAAAACCAGAGTAACAATTAAGGTTGTTGTTCACTGTGGTAACTAACAACAGGTAATGACCCTCCTCTTTATTTGCAGATCGGCATAATTTTTTCCAGATAGTCTTTCAAAGCAGGAGCATAATCTATTTGTCTGTAGTTAAATTTGGAAGAGCCTAAATCTGTCCACTGATTATATTGGAGACTAGCCTCTTAAAGTAGACATCTAAAGATTGTATATCCTTGTTATATGAAATATTAGATTAATATAGAAGGCCATATCATAAAGAATAAGATCCCTGATGCACAGTAAAGATATTAACACATAAAAATATTATTAAGTGTGAATCCATGAATCAATAAGTAGTCTGGTTGTTGGGCAAAGGATCTTTTACATTTTCTATTAATAAGTAGTTCATTAGTATGACATAAACACAGTATTGGTTCTTAACAAAACTGTTCTGAATACATTTCCAATGCATGTGGTGAGGCCAGTGGCACAACTTCAAGTCAATACATCACTCAGGAGTACTGAAAGAGACCTCTTATTCTATTATTACTCTCAAATTACACTACTCCAAAAGTTAGCTAATTAGCAGCCAAGTATGACAATTTCATCCTGTGATGGTTTCCTGTCTGTGAAAGGATATCAGTTTAAGTACTGGTTGCTATGATTTAGTATTGTGTATCAGAAGTGGACTTCAAGGCACTTGCAGATTGTCTTCTTGAGGACTCTAAGTGTTTTGCTGAATACTTTCCAAAGAGCCTGACTGTTCAAAAAATGTGGATACTGACTTGGCTCTAGCATATGCAGCAGTTTTTCAGCTTCTTGATATTTATATTGTTAAGAAAAAAGGTGGATGACTAAACTCAGCATAAAATAAAAACTGATATAAGCATTAAGCATTAAAACTGATATAAGCATTATAAACTGATATAAGCATTGTGGTTGGACTCGATGATCCAGTGGGTCTCTTCCAACCCGGTGATTCTGTGATTCGGTGATTCTGTGATTCTGTGACTAAGGTCAAGTAAAATTCAAAATAATGTACTTCTTTTAGGCTAGAAATTCTGTGTATGTTTTAACAAAGGAGAAATGGCAAAGAATGACAGAATAAAAGATGATCTTGAGGATGCATACAGAAAAATTAGATTGAATAATTTTAAGGAAAGTAAGAGCTACTTGAGAGAATTGGAAGTTAGGTGACAAGAAATACAGCCCAGAAAAGACAATGATAAAAGAAGGTACCTACATCAAGAAGCTTCCTAGCTAGTAGTACAGATTGTCTTTTTCTGCCCAGCTCTGTCGGAAAGATGACTGCACTGACAGTTGATATTGTATATTGTATTTTACCAATAATGAAAAAAAAATTATGTTTCTATGTTGATCTTGCAAGATATAATAGGTTCACTAAAAATAAATCAAGTGATTTTACTGTGAATAAAACCTGATAAACTACACAAAAAAAAAGAACCCACTGAATTGCTATTCAGTTCAATAAAAATGAAGTTTCTTCTGGTAGTGAATTTAGAAAATGGAATTAACTTTTAAACAAAAGAACAGTAGAACATGAAATATACTACTTTTCTGTCTTCTCTTCATGGATGAACCTCCCTGTATTTCATTAACAGAATTATGCAATTCACATTTTGTGGAAAATTTCATCACAAATTGTGTCCTCTATATAATAAGTTGGGGTTTAAAACCATGATTTAGACCTGATAATTATTAGCAATATATTAAGGTTATAAAAGAGATATTTTATGACTTTTTTTAAAATGTAATTTACTACATGGATAAATGGGCTTGAAGACTCTTATTTCAGATATGTGAATTCTGATAGTTTTGATTTTATGGATATTCCTAAAAATATATTCTTTTGTTTCTTTATTCAATTTCATTTGGTTTCTAAGCTGATTTAGAGCCAAAAGTGAAGCTTTGCCAGTGTAATCAATTTACTTCCAACTTTGAGTCAAAGCCACCAACTATCACAATTTCTGTACAATTTCTGTACAGTCACTTTCACTAGATTTAGATTTATTTGTCTAGTAATCTTGATTCATTAGTTTTATGTTAATAAACTTATTCTCTAATCTAACAGGTGAAAGAAACTGCATTATTCAGTCCAATTAGAAGTGGCTTAAAAATGCAGATTTTGAAGTCTTTATGGTTTATTCTGGGCTGTGTTTTATCACTTGTTTTGAAACAAATAGTACATCCTCAGTTTAACATCCGCAATCACGAAACAGAGAATCTAAAAAGGCAAATATTAACATGATACTAAAACAAAACAGATCTTTCCCTGTTGTTTACTGGGGAATAGTAAAAAAAGTGTACTAGCTTTCAAGAATTCACTTATTTGTGAAAACTTGTTTATTTTTGCATTTTTTTATAGGTAATACTAATCTCTGGGCTCTTTACCTGGTAGTTCTATGAGCTGGAAAGTCTGTCTATGCACTTTTTATCATCTGATCACCATATTTCCCTCAAAACTTCTTTTTTTCTATAGCTGACTAGATGTGTGCTTTCTTAACAACTATCATTTAATACCACAGCATCTATCTTGCCTCTTGTCTCCTATAAAGCAGTTTGCACACAAAAAAAAATATCTTTTTCATTGTCTCTGCTAGGAAGCAGATAAGATTTGACAAATAGGGGTTACCAATGATCCTTTAAGGAGGTTTAACTGTGATCAAACATCCTAGTACAATTATTTTTTATGCAATTAAACGGGACTTGAACAGTCCAATGTAAATGAGGAGGACTGAATACTGGTCTCCTCATGTGCAGCCAAACATGACAGCAAGGGTAGATTCAAGAACCATAAACCTGATGTGCCTAGGTTGCTCAGAGTAATTTTTCCTATTGAACACAGAGATCAGTTATATAGTTCTGTCCACATTTATTTAGGACTTCTGAGTATCTGGAAGCCCATCCAACTCAACTTGTAGAGTTACCTGTGTCTAATGAAGATTGTTTAACTAATATTCTTTATGTTTCTAATTTTTGGCTTTTATTTATAAAAACATTTAAGCCTCCTTGAATACAGCTGAAGCCAGCTGACATGTTTACTAACAGACCAATATTTGCCTGCCCAAGCTTTTAGTCTAGTTTAAGACCATGGTACAATAATAAATATGGGTGGTAAAAATTGTTAGTAATGTGTCAATTAGCAGCAGCATGAAGAGAAACCTGACAAAATTTCTTGTTCCTGTCACTTTTGATTTTTTGTCCCAGACACTGGTTTTATGCCATTCTTCAAGCTACTGGATATTTCCAGTTGAAGAAGCAGTCAAATAAGTTAGAAAGCCTGTTAGCTAATGTCTGACAATCAGCCATATGCAAAGCCTACCAAAAGCAAGTGGCTTTCATTATTTCCAATAGAGACTGAAATTTACAGGATTAAAGAAATTGATTCCAATTATTTAGGATCCTATTCCAAGCACATATAATAAATCAAACCATAAGTGGCATCAGCTTCACTGAAATACAACAATTGTACCTTTACCACAAATGTATATGTGCTTAGATATTGGTAATTTCTTTTTTCAGGGGGAATTTCAGGCATGTAAGGGAATTCCAGCTACTTGTAGACAGTCCAGCCACATGGTCATAAATAGCGTTTTGTAGCATGTAAACTTTGGATGACTAAGATTTGGTTATAAAATAACGTAACACTCCATACTTGGAAATCTTTTTAAAGCTGAGTGGTTCTTTTTATTCTCTATATATCAGTTTCCTAATGGCTTTTCAACAGTTTGAGCCATTTTCTAAAATTACCACAGCTGCTTCACATTAGTTATGGCGTTTTGTTGCTAAGAGACTTTCTGCTTCCTAAGTATTACTGGATCTTTAAACTAGATTCTCTTTTGTTCTTGGTTGCATGTTCACAGCAACACACTGTTATGAAATTAGACCTGATATATATTCTCCCTCCAAACTGGTTCAAAGGGTGCAGAAACAGTGTTTTCTTAAGGGATGGTGCCTTAGTCATACTAACTAAGCAAGTCTCTTTTTTTGAAACCTCCTGTATGCATTGTGTTTTCCCTGTCTTTTTTCATTTCACATCGAAGACATCTGTGTTTTGTGTTTGTTTTACAGTTTTGACTGTAATCATGATTCCAGTAACAAATATTTTAAAACAGAATCCAGGAACTTCAGCAGTTCACTAGAAATTCAAAGTAGCTTCTCCAAGAAGCTACAGCACATACCTAAGAGCAGGAAGATTTGTTTGGCTCAGTTCACTCATGCTCACTTCTGTTCACTGTGAAGTCACTTAGGCTAAAAGGGCGTACAGAATATGTTCAGCACTACTGTCTCAGTCTGATGGCTAGTCTCACTTTTTGGACTACAAGTAAACAAGGACAAATATCAACAACCTTGTCCCAGAAGGAGCAATTAAAGAGTAGGATTAGGCTAGAATAAGGGTTATGGGAGGTGAAGAGAGAGAAGTATATAATAGAGGAAAATGAGTAAGTATCTGCAAGAACACTTGCATCAGGAATTCAGTCTGGAGTAGGCCAGTCCTAAAAGAGTGAATCAAAATAGATACCTGAATAATCCTCAAATGCTGAACTGATATTTTCTTTCATGACAACCCCACACCTCCACCTGAGCTGGGCAGGGGCAGTAATCTTCAGCTGAAAGATTGGATGGTGTGTGAGGCAGAGATGCTGGGCTGCCAGCTCTCAATCCAAGGAATGGAAAGTAGAAGGAGACAGGTTATCTTTATGCAGATTTGGAAAATTGCTTCCAGGACAGGAAAAAACTGCACATGGGGCTTCTCTGCCTAATGCTTCCCGACAGAAAGAGCAATACATTAGGAAAATTACAATTATTGAAATGCTAGAGCCTTTTTTTATTGTTAGTTTTTGCATCACATCACTGAAGAATTGGCTTTCTGGTTCCAGAGCAACAGTCCAAAGTGCAAGTCCTACCTTGTTCCTTTTCTTTCCCATTCAATGTTTCTTGACTAATTGACTGGTAACAAGGGGTTAATTATCAGGTAGCTGGGGAGCAGGAATAATGATAAACAGGGTGCTTGAGAGGAACATCTATTTGGTATCTGTAGTCAGAGCAGGATGAAAACATTAATATAATTCAGAATAATTTCACATAAGAATATTTTGAGGTTATAGTTGGACTCAATGATCTGGTGGGTCTCTTCCAACCTGGTTGTTCTATGATTCTATAGTGTGATTAAGAAATAAGGAATTAAGTACAAACAGGGAAAATCAGTGGTTATTATGATGCAGGAATTGAACAAATTGAGCCCTCATACCCATATTTTCAATTCTGTTGAATGAACTAAACCAAAGGATGAGAGAGACAACTTTTTTGATCTGCAGTCTTAAGACTCCAGAGAGATAATCTACCTTATTGTTCACTGCTGAAACATTGATCTTGATAAAGGATTTCAAAGGTTTGACTTGACAGAAAAATGAACCAAAATGGAGTGTGAAAATAGAGTATTACAGTTTCATAGAATTGTTTAGGTTGGAAAAGACCTTTATGATCGCCAGGTCCAATCTTTAACTGAACACTGCGAAGTTCAACACTAAACCATGTCCCTAAGCACCATATCTACATATCTTTTAAATACCACCAGGGATGGTGACTCCACCACTTTCCTGAGCAGACTGTTCCAAGGTTTGACAACGATTTGAGTGAAGAATTTTTTCCTAATATCTAATCTAACCTTCCCCTGGCACAACTTCAGGCCATTTGCTCTCATTTTATCACTAGTTAGTTAGGAGACCAACATCAACACAGCTACAAAATTATTCCAACATCCACACTGCTATAACTTTATTCCAGGTAATATTCATTTATTCATGGAGAGTAATAAGGTTACCCTGCATCCTCCTCCAAACTAAACAGCATCAGTTCCCTCAGCTGCTCCTCATCACACTTGTGCTCCAGACACTTCACTAGCTTCACTGTTCTTTTTTTGTACACAATCCTCCACCTCGACATCTTTCTTGTGGTGAAGGGCCCAAATCTGAGCACAGTATTCAAGGTGCAGCCTCACCAACCTCACTCTGGTTGAAAAGATTGTGAAGTATATCGCTCAGAGGTGGAGCAGAATCTTTGCCATTTGAGATTTCTCAGAATAAGTTCAACAAACATTTGCTGGTGACAGTGCTGTAACAGATCCTACCTTGCAGGTGAGAAATAGTCCTCTTCAACAGCATATGGTACTTTATCAATACCTAGATGGAATTTCTTATAGTTCATGAAGACGACTTAAAAGAGACACTGAAACCTACAGGTTTTTTGCAGTTCTCAATTATCCATTAGTCTGATCTCAAGTGTTACTACAGGGATAACCCATGCATGTAAACATGAGTCAAGAATATGTGTGATAATTAACTCCAGGTACTACATGCAAGTGAATGCAGTGGAGTAGGTATTATTGATGTAAAATTAGAAGGTCAAAGCATGGAATAGTTTTTATAAATGTGAAAGGAAATATTTGACAAGAAGTAAAACTTTTCTGTTCTAATACTATATTCACTATGGGAAAAGAATGGTAAAATCTTTACTGTTTTCTTGACAAAAATTAGACTGTTGTAAATGGTAAATAGGAATCCACAGGATTAATTACGTTGTATTTGGCTACACTATGATATGTGATGTCGATATACGAACTCAGGATTGATATAACCTGGAATAACATTTCAACCACAAGGGAACATGATATTTTTGCAAAAATAGACTTGTGATTCAGATAATGATATTTCCACAGTATTACTTATTTGTTATGTTTGACGGTGTGCTTGGCCCTGTAGAAGACAAGCTAAAAAGTTTTCCTGCCCTGGAACTACACAGCCTTAGGCCCCAGTCCTAGAAAGATTTATGTTTGAATAACTTGAGTAGTCTCACTGGGATTTAAACATAATATTATATTTACAAAACTGGTGCACATGGCCATGGAGCGGGATTACAGTCCAGAACATGGAAGGAAACATGTAGCATGGCATTAGTAGTTATTTGACCCACATCCTAAGTGTTTTATTGTGCATGTTGGAAAGGTTTCATTTCTGCTGCAAGGAACATATTTTCCAAAATCAGATGATCTGTAAATCAGTAAAAACAGGGATCACAAAGTGGGATGATCTTAAAAGTAGCCCTTGATTTTAACCTAACCAATCATCGGTTAAGTGCAGTTCCAACATCTGAGAATTTTATTGATAATCATGTGCCACTCAAGCTGGACAGGAGAGTTCATCAGTCTGGATGCTGTGAGACTAACTTATTCAAAGGTTTTTAAGAATCTAATTCCTATTCTCTTGGCATAGACTACCTAAATTGGAAGATTCAAGCAGTGCATAACCATCCATATTGTTAGAAATATGTCTAAGTTGTGTTTAAGCATTTTCAGCATTGAGGTATACCCATATTCATCCAAAAGAGTTTATAAAATATCAGATATTCCACTTCATTCTTTAATTTTTTTTCACTACTCTAGCTTAAGTTGAAAACTTCTCCCTTGTCATCATTCCATTAAAAAAAGACAAAAGTAACTTCTTATCCCGACTCAAATTATCAGTAATCTGAGTAACATATAAAAAACTATATATGAAAAATCATACCTATATACATTTGAATTGTGACAATTTCCTTCATGGTTGTTGTGGTTAAACCTGAGCCAGCAACCAAATACTGCAAAGCCTCTTATTCACCTCCACCAGAGGGAGGAAGAGAGAGTTAGAAGGGCAGAAGGAAGGTAACTCATGGATTGAGATAAAATCAAATGCTGGTAAAAGGAAAAACTATATTGTTTCTCCTTGTCTGTATGGAACTCAATTTCTAATTGCAAAATAAATAAATAAATAAATAAATCACATTTTGAAACTCTTTGTCCCATTAGTTACAGGAATTACTGTGAGGAAATCTGAAGCTGACAAAATAATAGAATCAATTACTATCTCATCACTTGTAGCATTTTTAACAGGCCTCTGTAAAGAGGTTATAGTAAAACAGCCTATACCTGATTATTTTATCCTACTAGCAATATCAGTTTTCTTCTTCCTCAAGAATGACCTGAATAGCTTTAATTTTTACAGTTTTGAGACTGCAGACAGTCAATAGTACTTTTGACAAAACTACAAAGTTACAGGACTAGGGAAAATTTATATATATATTTTACAGAAGAAACAAGGACCATGAAATCTCTGATTTCAGGAAGCACCTTTCTACTTTACACTTAATTCTAAATACCAGGACAACCCTTTGTATGACTTTCTGAATGGAAAGAACTTACTTATTTATGTTAATTTAGTGAATAAATATCTAAAGACTTTCTGGTAAGGCTTCTTTGGTTTTCAAGAAAACACAAAACATTCTCTGAGATTTTGTTACTGTTGTTGTTTCAAAAGATAAATGTCCACAGCAGTATTTTTTTCATGGAAATTACTTCTAACCATCACAAAGTTAGAGATTCCAGACTTTGTGTATTAGCATTTGAGAAGAGTACTCAAATCATTTTAGAAAGCATACCTACCCAGGGAGGTACTTCTGCCAAATAGCAAAATATTTGCTCTTTGTAGTCTAGGTTAATGGATTTTCTCCTTTATGAGAAAAAATGTGTTTCATACACGAGGAAAACAGTATATGAGCATTGGGTTCTCTGCCTTTTGTCAAGCACAGTACAGATAGAGATCACAATGTACGCATTGGATTAATATGTATGAAAATAATCTTTCTTACTTTCTCCCTGTTCTCCATGTCCAGTGTTCTTTGGCTTGTAAAAAGACAGTTCATACACTGAAAGCAGGAAAACTCCTAGTTTCATACATTTTGCTGGTGAAACTGATACAAGCTTGAGCACAAGTTTCTTATCTCAAAGAATGTGAGAGTTAATTATCTTCTATAATAAATCTAAATAGATCTCTACAGCTGGGTTCAGATGAAAGAAAATAACAAAACAGCTTACAATGAATTATCACTACTGCGAAATATTTTCCCTCAAAACAAACCTTCAGGAAAATTTCTTTATCTTACCGTAAAAAACCAGACAGTTTATTCTACTAATTTGCATTGTTTCTGCAGTGAGACAAGCCTGTGGAAAAGTAGAACCTTGCTCCTATGATAAGCACACAGTTTAAAACTGGGATACACAAGAGATTTAGAAGTTTAAATACAGGTGCTCTCTTGAGACAACAATTCTTAAATTAATTTCTACAAATTGCATAAAGTTTTAAGAAAAAATTTTCACAATACTTTGTGACAAAGAATGAGGTATTCAAGAAGAGTAATTAATATTGAAAAACTACCAATGTAATCTCAAGACAGTCTCAAGAACTGATACAGTAGAACACTGGTCTCACAACAGAAGTAGTAATTTTGTTGCCAGGTAATAGAATCAAGAACTTGCATAATAACCCTCCTAAACCTATGACCATGAACCAGAGGCCATAATGAAACAATAATCCCAATGTAACTTTTCAAGGCATTGTCTTTGCCAGCCAGTCAAAAATATAAACTGACAGCTTTCCAAAAAGATTTAAGAGATACAGCCTTCAGAGAGGGGAAGGGAAGAGGTGGGGGAGAGATGAATAGTACAAAATCCAGGCAAATAAAAATCTAAAGACTTTCTGGTAAGGGCAAGGTAATAAAATTATTAATTGATTGTTTGTTCAACCTCTACATGATTGCCTTTAAATAGACTCCAGACAACAAAGGTGTTAAAGGGCAAAAGTTTAGCAACTTTTTAGGCTACCTTGAAAAAATTATTTTGATGATGGGTGTAATGTAACCACCTGAAAATCTGGCATACTTTAAGCCATTTTATTTCATTCATAATGAGACATATATTTAGATTTAAAATATTGTATGAAATTTATACAATCCTGAAATATTACTTTTTTTTCTTCTTGCAATGATCACAAGTATACATGATATTTTAAGTGCATAGTTTGTTTGGGAAGTTTTTCCTGCATTAAATACATGGAATATACCCTAATATGGTTTTGCATAGGATTGCACGTACCTATTAAGCTCTTCATGATACTTATACCCCTGAGACCCTTAAACTTTCTAAAATATCATTTATCATCCAGAGTAGGTCTTGAGCAGGGAGTCCTTGCTAACTTGCTGATAGATCATAGGGAAAAATTATACCTTTTCTGTGACAGAAATGCTGTCAAAAAAACCAGAAAAAAAATCAAATTGTGCTCAATTTTATGTATTTTGCATTTCAAGTAGAACTGGAGTTTAAATTATTTTTTAATTATGTAATGGTTTGTCAAAGAAGACGTGGAACTTCTGTTTCTTTAGCTTCAAAGCCATAGCATGATCCTACTGAAGTTAATGATTCCCACTGAATGCAGTGCATCAGGGCTAAAATCATTGGAGTCACTTATGTCATAGTATGGGAGCAAGGAGGGGAGATGGCTGTGATCCCATATTTCTCAGGCTGCCCTGGACATGTCTGAAGACAGAGCAGTTTCTGAGTAGAACAGAGTTCAGCTCATTAGGGCATAAAGGGTAGCCAAAGTACAAAGTAAACTAATTCTTATTCAGTCACTTGATATTAATTTAAAATAAATTTAAATATTTATAATTCATGTTGTTAATACTGTGAGATTTTTTGACTCCTTGTTATCAGCTAAAAATACACTACATTTTCAAACTATGCTTGCAATAGCTAGTTTAAAGGTATCAATTACACTATTGTGTTCCTTTGTAAAGAGTTTGAAAGAAAATGTTAGGGTTTTGTCATTACATATTTTAATGCAACACTAAATTCTGTTGTGTAACAGAAGAAATTACAAGCTGGAGTTCAACTGCAATGAGTTAAGTGTGTTTCATAAATGAATAAGCATGATGAAGAAAACGTCATATTTGGGTAACAATCACATTTCACTGGTGATAAATCCCACACTGTATTTCTTAATAGTCTGGTAACATCTCCAAGTTAACTGCCTATTTTTAAAGCCATGTATTTGGGAAAGAAAAGGTAAATGCTGATCTGCCTTCTGCAGAGTGGTCTTGGATAAGATAATACCTGATATTAATATTTTTAGAAACATAACTAATGGATAATTCAAATCCTTGCTCTCAAAACAGCCTGATGATAGTCTTGAAAAAGTGTTGAGTACCTGCATACTAGAAAACAGGTTTCTCTGATAATTCCAGTTTTCCCTTATCATTTCTCTTTTGAAGTTTTAGCACGGAGGAAGAAAAATAGTGTGGTATCTATAAGCTAAGACTACCAGTCTCCCCTTTAATTCAAGGGTCTAGATGCTGATACCAGTGATAATCTACAGAAGCCAAAACTGCAAGCAATTATATGATTTGTTAAATACTTGCCTTATAGTCTGTTGTGTTAATGTGCACATCTTCCTGTTGACTGATAAAAGTACAGGTTTTCTATAGTTCTTGCAAGTGAAATTGGCAGATCTGCCTGAATTTCATGATTCCCCTAGTAATGAATTACTCTAGAATTTAGCTTGGAGTCATGTACAATATCTTCAATTCCTCTTATTGAGTGCAGACCAAAATGTTTAAGAGGCCTCAGGGATGGTGAAAGACACTGGAAGGGAACACAATCCCTATGAAGATGATGAAAATATTGAAGATCAGCCAACATAGATAATAAATAACATAAAAGAAAGACCCTGTTCTGTAAAGTTCCCTGAGAGTTATTCTAAGCACTGTTTATGTCAGCTATTTGGCCAGGTAGCAGAAAGCAGATACACGTCATCTAGATGCAGCAACTAAATAAAGATTTTCATCCAGAATGTCTATAATTTCATTGTAGTGCTTAGAGAAATTTAATTCCATAACACTCTGATCTATTTGCATATGGCTTCATTGCATTCACAAACATAAATTCAGCGCCTTTTGTTGACTTTCTCTGAAGGGTGCTCTGGAGGATGGAGTACAGGTGGATCTAGCATCTTCCACTTTAAGGGATAAGTTTTCTGGCTAGTCCAGGGCAAGAGATTGAAAAGGCCTTAGAGGCAGTCTGTGGTGGTACTTAGTGACAGGCAGTTGGGCTTCCAGGCTCCTCTCATCACAATACACAAGCCGGGATTCAGGCAAAAGAGCAGGAAAAGAAGTCAAGTAATTTTTAAAACTCACTAGGGATTCTTTCAACAGAATTCTTTAAACTGAAGCTAACTGTAGGAAAATATTATATTTCTTTCAATTAGCAATTCTTATTGAAAGAATACTTTCAATGTATGTATATGTATATTGAAATGGAAGACAATGGAATATTTTTAATTTTTTTAAAAAATAATACCTCCTAAATTTAAACAAGTCTTCATTACTTCTGGAAACTCCATGTTCCAATTTTAATAAAATTAGGGTATGCAAAACTCAAGTTCTTCCTTATAAACTCTCTGCAGTGAAAAGCTGTGAAGAAAATATATTTTAAAGGGCTAGGTAATAGAATCATGTGTTATTTATTTAACTGACTATTTCACAGATCTCTTAATGAAAAATAATTAAAACTTTACTTTCCTCAGTAAGCTTACTTTATTTCAGGTACCTTAAGTAACTACATTTATTGTCATATGACTAGCTTTAAAGATAAAAACCTTAGCTTTTTTCTTGTCTAACCGACATGGTTAAGCCTGCAACAATCTTATCTCTGGCAGAACTTTAATGTGGGTTAATCAGCAGAGGTTAATTTGGTCTGAGTGAAGATTATCTTTTCTTCCTCTTTAGAAGTTGCAGCTTAAGGGTTTATGACTAAGAAAGGAAGCTCAGAGATGCTTGCACCAGGATGCTGCCTTGAAGAAAGTTTGCTCATCAGTAAACAGAACTTCTATCATCTCTAAGCAGAGAGGAAATAGATGAGCAGTAGGGCTTGAGCAAATGTTAATAGAGTTATGCTTTGAGAAGCTACAGTACAACCTGAGGATGAACTGGAGTCTCAGATTTTGAAAGAAAGAAAAACATACTGGAAAAGAGCCATTTATTTCGTATTTCTTGCTCCCTGAAGATGTCTCAATACTGAATTACAAGATCCCCATTTGACTTTTGGGTTGACTTGAAGTTGCAACTACAAAACTTTCCTTTTGAAGGGACTGTTTAACTCTCTGAATCACTGCATGAGAGTAGAGATGTGACCTCAAAGAGTAGTTTCCCATACCGGAGTCTCAATATCAGCTGTTGCTCTGATAAAGAACATGCGGTCTCTACAGAGGTAGTAGAAGTCAGTGCTGCACAAGCTGGAAAGCCTTCTGATTTGAATTGGAAACAGAATATGTTACCTTTCTAAAAGGAAATACCGTGCGTAGACTTGCTCATTGAATGACTTCACTAAAATGCCAGACTAATATAATCAGAAACATTTAGCTATAATTTTTGCAGAGCTCATTGATAGTACAAGTTTCTCAACTCTAAATGTGTTTTACATTTGTGTAAGGTTTGAAATAATTGGGCCTGGTCTTAATCATTCAAGTGCCACAACAAGTCAGAGTTGGTTTATTGCCTTAAAGAACTTTTAAAGAAAGTTTGATTGATACATACAGTATGTTCTTTAAACATGCAGAGGGAGAAAGAATTAATCAAATTAGTTTCTTACAAATAATATGAAAAGTTTGTTCATGGCCATGGAACTTTGTGATTGCTCTGGAGGAACTTTTGAGAATCGGATGCTAAGGATTCACATTTGCTGTACACTAACTGGCTCTCCCACTACCGAGCTCCAGATGGGGAAAGAGCAGGTCTTCCGCGTTCACTGATACCTACAGCTCAAATCCTCACCATTCAGCATCAAAACCACCAAAAAAAAGTATCCATTAGTGTCGATTCTACATTTGCTTCTGACCTTCATAACTCAAAAATGGTGCATTTTAGTCAAAGATGTTAGACTGAAGGGCAACAAAAATGGCTAGGGAGATGGGACCCTCAAGAGGTAAGATTTCCAAAGGCGTAGGTATCTTCAGTGTAGAAAAGATACCTAAAATAAAAAAACCTAAATGTGAATATATCTGGGGCTCAAAGTCATTAATTTCTTGTAAGGTAAGCACAGAATTTTTATTCACCTGGTCTCTCTGGGTAAGACCAAGAGCACTCCATGAAATTAGTATAATGTTGATTTTGAACAGGTAAAAAGTACTTCTTTTCTCAGCAGGTGGGGAAATTTTGGGACTTATTGTCAAGACAGGTTGTGGAAGCAGACAGTAGAAGGATATTCAGCAAATTCATTAGAGGAAAATAGGTCCGTGAAAGGACTCTAGAATGACTAGGAAGAAGCGAGGTGAGATACATCTGTAAAGAAACAAGGTTAGGCAATTTAACTTGCTACCTTCCAACTCTACTCCAGTAGAAGGTATACTCCTGTGTCCGCACTTAGTGCTCTAGTTGCTAAATTAGCCTTTCTTTGAAGTGGTCAGTCATGCTTGATGTCTTGGAAGTGAGACCCATTTATGAGACCTAAATATAGGCTTTGCAGTCCAAAGATCTTTAGAAAAAAAACCTGCCTTGTGTTCTAGTAGTATTGTCATTGGAGGAGGTCTAAGGCTGGTCAGATGATCTGTATTTTCAGCCCCATTTTGGCACAATTTCAGCTTGCAAGTTTAATAATTCACAGAAAATTCCTTGAGGTTGACTGATAAATGGAAAAAGTTTTTATCTATTCAAGTATTCTTTTCAAAGAGTTGTCTAAGAATAAAATGATAAAGATTGTCTGTTGGTGGGATTAGGCTTAAGAGCTTTCTAGATCCTGGAACCACATCCATTTCACAGATCTGTGTATAC
Organism: Piaya cayana; assembly: GCA_013389865.1. Lineage (NCBI taxonomy): Eukaryota > Metazoa > Chordata > Aves > Cuculiformes > Coccyzidae > Piaya > Piaya cayana. The sequence continues at coordinate 53,052 of WAAB01013709.1, forward strand.
AGTTTAGTGCAGCAGGGGGCAAAACCTCGTTGCTACTCCAGAATACTCATGTGGTGAAAATAGTGGACAAAGATTTCAACCCCTTTTAAGTTTTAAATATGTCTGTTTCCAAGATAAGGAATATAAGGCTCACAAGTTGCATAAGACTTTCCAGACTGGGGGCTTCAACATTGGACCAGACCAAGATCCTGCCAGTGAACATAGTCGTGGTAGGCTTAGAGCTGCTCCAGTTTTGGACGGATGCGTTGCTCGCACCAAGTCTGAAACACAGAAACTAACAATACCTCTGCACTTGCAGCTGGACCTGGGTCTGGATGCCAGGACATACCTACCAATCAGATCTGTGGTACAGCAGTAGATACAGTAGCAACACAAATTCTTGTGTATAGTGAATAGGCTAAATGGATTAAATGTACCTTTTTTCAATGAGCGCAGAAATATTTGAAACAGTTCTTAATCTCTATAATAACACCTCTATTCCTGGAAACAGGTTAATATCCTGCCCAATCTCTGCCACTTCTAAGTCAAATTCTCTGTCTCTGTGCCTGTCCCCTAAAACACTTATTTAAACGTTAACGGTTTCACAGAATTCCTTGTTTTTCTATTTTACATCCATTGGAACATCAACCAATTAAAGAAACACAGATAATGGATCCTTTATCGCCAATTCAAAATTCCCTTTCCATTCTCCTTTGTGGAACCACTTAGCCTGTCTCTGGTATTGTTTCTCTCTGTTCAGCCAGTTTATCCAATCTTGGCTATTTCCTGCACTATAATCTTCCATGTTTGGGACTCTTGGAGGACCCGCCCTCCATTTTTATTGCCCCACCTACTGGAAAATTCTTTGCTCATTATTTTATTTTAAAGTTTTCCAGTTTTCAACAGTCTGACTTACTTCCTTTCTGCCTGAGATCTGTTGTGAATGGAAAAAAAAAAAATAAATATATGAAAAAAATGGTAGCGTATTTGTACTGATACTCATGAATACAAACCTATGTCACAAATTAATCTGAGATCCAAAACATAACAAATAAATATATATGAAAAAAGCAATCCACTCTTTCCTCATTTTGGAAATACCAAGTCACTGTACATTCACAAGTGGGTTTTACTTCAAAGCTGCATGTCGTGCAAAAGAATGAGTTGTTAGCTATGACATTTAAGGAAAGGATTACTATGAACTTATTTTAAAAGGTAATCTTATTTCTGTTACACATGGTGACTCATTGGTTATGACATTTGAGTTAGAAACATACCATATAGAGATAACTGCTCAGGGTGTTATTCATAAACAGTGTCTGACGAATACTGAGCAGCAGGAAATCAAGACAACAGAGGTTGTCTGCTATATTCATTCTGAGGGCACAGGAGGGGAGTGTTCAGTTTTAATCTTTGACATTTCAGTAGAGGATTTTGAAACAGGCAGCCAGATAAATATTTTCTGGAATAAAAAACCTGAACAATAAAATGAGGTTTGGGTTTCCATTAGTAAAGAAATATTTGTATTTAAATCTATGCGTAAATTATAGGTTAGAAAGAAAGGGAAAGAACAGTGCATCACTAAGTAAGAATGCAATGGCTACTAAATGTGAAGTGCGGATTTGTTGTCCAGGGACATTGTCCCAAGAGCTTAATGTGACAGACCCTACATGAAGCTCCTACAGCAATGAAACAATTACAGAACACTTATTGTATAACAGTAATGGCTTGATTTTTTTTTTAATTAATGTATATGTACTGTTGTTCCACCAATATTTGAGCAAAATTTGTGACACTGATAAAGTCTCGCCTGAGTAGTTAGGTCTTCCTGTGGCTTCCCATGGATTCAGACTAAAGTACCGAGACAGACTGGTTGATGAATCCACCTGTATATTTTTAGTTAAGTAATGTATACACAGTTAATACATCTCTGCATTAGGAAAACTTCTCCTGCAGTGTGAGATGCTGAGACCAAAAAAGAGATTCTTCCTGAGAAAACACTAGTTTCTGTTTAACTTTACATATATCATTTGCTACATCTGACCTTTTTGAACCAATAATATTTTGAATCATAATGATCCAGCAAACTGAATATTGTGAATAATTAGGGGAAATTAAAGAAAGAATCCAAGGTCTATTTTAAAAAAGTAAATTTCTGAGTTAAATCAGACTCAGGTTTATCAGAACAATAAGATGGCAACAACCCTTCCCTTGGATATCACCTAGTAGAACAAATATTTCTGAAACACATGCCACAACTGCATGACCAAGCAATGGTATCTTCCCTTCATGTGTCAGTGCAAATTGGATAAACACCTCTCCCAACAGCTTTCTAACATCACTAAATTAAAATAAGCCTAAACTAAAATTACTTTTGTATTTGTAAAGAGAGAAAAAGACCGTCAACAGCAAAATGCACAACAACCTACAGTTGTTATACTAAACTGAGTGTAGATATTTTTTGCAATTAAAATTGGGGCTTTTTTTCCCATTTTGGTATCACACAGACTTCTTTGGCTTATAAAATCGCTTGTACGCCTGCCGGTTTCAGTTGGCAGGATTTCTATACATGTTCAGGTATGTATAGGTATATATTTCCCCTATTAGCATGTATAGAAGCCAGTCTTGAGCCAATCCTTATCTGCCATCACACACATGCATGATCTGCTCCATTCCAGATGAGCTTGTCTGTATTTGGAGAAACTGATAACAAACCTGGATGGTTCTGCCAGGGACCCGATACTCCCAAAGGACCTGACTTCATGTGGTCAGTTATAATAGTTCCCGTGATGTGAAATATTGCCTCTTTTATCTACTTTTTTGCCTATGTTGTCCTGGGTATTGAAAAACTGGTAGTATAATTATCCTCTTATACTCACATTTTTGGCCAATTACCAATGGCTGTTTGGGAAAAAAATAAATGGCTTGATGGCAACATCATTGTTAAGGACACAAGAAATAGGTGCACTAACTTTGAAGATTTATAGTTGACTATAAAGCTATCTCAAAATATGATTGGAAGGCTTCCTAGAATAAACAAATTTAACAGTAGTGCCTAAGCTTGTGCTACAGGAGCACTGGAGAACATGCCACAAGGACAACAATATTGTGGATGTGAATAAAGGGAGGACTGTAAAAAAAAGTTTCAAGGCTTGTATTTCTATATCTATCATGTTATTGACAATGTACTTTGTAATTGAAATTTTCAGATTCTATCTTCAGTCTGAAAAAAAATTCCAAAATATGATACAATGTTTGGGTAAATACATACATTATAAGTTAATGAATTCACATGGATTTTAGGGACATGGAAGTTCTGAAATTATCGTAACTTGAAAGTATTTTACAAGAAGTATCTGTTATTTATTATTCATTAATCAAAGACTTTTAGAGACAGCTAATAAATTTTGCACTTACTGAAATTCCTACAAATATGATTCTGCATATTATCAATACTGGGAACATGTGAAAAAGTCTTTTCAGTGGAATAAGTTTAAAGACTGAATCATGTCATTTCCAGAAGACAGATCAAGCAGTGCTGGCCAGATGGTAGAAAATATAGGCAATCTGGCTGGTTGTATTGTGTCTATTTAAAGCAGAACTGGAAAATAAATGGGAAGTTTGACACTTTCATGTGTCACAAGTAAAAAGGCATAATACTGCCATTGTACATAGAAACTGGGGGCATGGTACTTAAAATGGGACCTATGGACAGTGTTCTCTTGTTACTTGTGCATGTTACAGGTATCGATAGAGTTGCATTATATAATTCAACAGGTTATCTTTTCCTTCCCTTCTTTGTGTCCTTATGAAGTTGACATACCATTCATTAACATCTCTAGCATCTAAACATAACATGAGTATTCAAGTAAAATGCTTTAATGACGTGGTTGTGTTTTTTATTTAAGTAACAAAGTCATGAAAGAATGAAATATTTTGTTGTTCCAGCATTTGCACTATTCTTGACTTTCTGCTGGAAAGTTTCAATATGCTACATGTGGTACCTTTCAAAACAAAACTCCAATTAAAAATAGCTAAGTGGAACACTGAGAAATTCGTGTTCCATGGAACAACAAATTGTTTCAAATTGGTGGTTCAGAACCAAATTGGAAGCATTACAGTTATTAAGTTTGCTTTCTCAATTAATCAGGAGAAAACAGTTTCTGACATAAGTAATTTCTTAGTGCTTTCTGTGTGTATTTTCATTGCTTGTTTACAACACATACATACAATACAGAATATATAATGTATTAACATGGATATATAGAAAAGGCATGAAAGCATGTATTTCTTGCAAACATATTTTCTAAATGCTAAGATTCAATGTGGTCTACAATAATTCCATTTATTAATTTGTATTGTAATTTGTTCTTTTATTCTTGTACTTCTAGTTTCACAGTGCTCTTTTTTCCCTTCTGTAAATGGTATGAATATGTACTGAAAACCTGTATTGGCTTCTTTCATATAACAACTTACATTGACGTTCTATGCAAAAACATGGAACAACTTTAATTTGCAAATTTTTGTATTATGTAAAATTGTTCAGAACACAGACTAAAGGCATAGTTGTAATAGATACATATTTTCATGGAGTTTGGTGTCTGACTCTAGCACACAAAACTATACTCTTCTGTTACACGACAACTTAGTTTGTGCTTTACATGTTTCCAACTTTAACTTATGAGGTCTGCTCTAACAATTTTTGGAAAATCTTTTCATATTGTGGTTTACTCATTTTGAATATGAATCCAGCATGAAGCCTACTCTCCAAGAAGTAAAACTTGTTCTAGCTGCTCATAAAATTTTCCCCAGAACTGTTTATAAAACCTAGTAAAAAAGAAAGTGCTCATTATTTTTGATAAGTTGTGAATGACTGGAAATACATATTTCAATCACAGAACTAAAGCTATATGGAATTGAAGAAGAAGGATATATAGGTATTTTTAAACTGATAAGTGTTTCTTAAAAACACAAATTTTCATGAGTCACTTACCTCAGAGTTTAAAACTTCACCTTTCTTTTTGCTGTGGTTAAATGGAGGGAAAATACTCCAAGTCTCAGCAAATGTCAAAGCCAGCTTTAAAATATTGGCATTTAAAGGAGGTATAATACCAATAAGTCTAAAACTATTAGGGCTTCCTAGTGAGAATATACAGGACTTTTTTATGTAGTTTTTGACAGAGAACTTAAATTAGCCCTGTAACGTGGATGGTGTAACTTTTCCTGTTGCCTGGGAAAGAAATGTTGTCAGGCATTAAGTTGTGGTGATGGCACTTAGTTTGTATGAGTCTAATAAAAGGGCAGAGTGTATGCATGTTTCTCTGATTTTAGATTTTTTTTTCTCTTGGTCAGAACTTTGAAGTCTTTTTAAAGCTTTGTTCTCTTCCTCTTTTCCAGGCTAATAAAAAGTATTATTATTACTACCACATTTGTGTCTCTTGGATTTTATTTTGGCTAATGCAAGCATTTTTACAACATGATCTTGGACAAAGGAGCAATTAGAATTAAGGAGACTTATCCAACAATTACAGCACTTATTGCAATTATAATAGTAACTTAGTAAGTTGATGACTTACTGAGTTACCCAAATGATAGATTTTTATTTTGCTTTTAAAGTTAGCAAAAGCTTAATGCTAGAGTTTTGTAATGAGCCTGTGGTAACCAGATTTGTAGTCTGAAGCCTTCATCTGCCACACTGTTAGCCATCAAAGGAGCCCTGTCCTACCAAGCTTTCTATTTTCACAACAGGATATCTGGTTTCTTTTATGAGGATACAGCTATGTTAATTTGGTTTAGTGGTTTGTTGGAGGTAAGCATGCTCTTCACAGCACAAACACCAAAATCCCCTTAAAGCAGTTCCTTGTTAATAGCTGGGGTCTGATTGGCAGTTTTGCATTGTTAAGTGTGATTTGGTTGGATAAATATGTTTAGTCTAGTAAGCACTTTAGTGATTGAGTGTCTGTTAATGGATAAAGGTGGATTATGGCAAAACCTCTACAGGCTGTCATTGAGCACTTAGAGTTGTGAGATGTCATTGGGGAAATGGAAAACAAACCGTCAGTGTGGAAAAACTCACCAACTATAAAATATTTTAAATATTTGGTGCTATTTCAGTATTTAGCTTTAAAATCATATTTCACTTGAGGAAAACAAAGCAGAGCAGATTGTGCAGCTCATAAACTTCTTGTTTGGCCTTAAAGCAAGCATACTCAATACATGTGTCTGGGCTTATTCAGAGAGAGATCTTTCTCAGAACATGATAGTCAAAAAGCCACCAGGTGCTTGCAGGATAAGTGAAGAGTGGAGATAGCTTTTCTGAGGAATGCACTCTGAATCTTCTAATTCAGAATAAAATACAACACAATCTTATGTGGTTTTATAAATCAGTATGCTTGCTTGCCACTGTGCAAAGCTACTTCTCTTTTCTTGTAATAGCACCTTCTCCAAAACCAAGATTTTTGCAAGATTACCCTTCCTCCTCCCTTCTTTAAGCTCAGAGATGAAGATCATTCTTTCTCTTACTTCCAAGAAATGTAATGTGATCCTCTATATAAACCACCAACAAATGTCAGCTTTTTCCCCCTCTACTCAAGTGTATGCAACCTTTTTATGAGGTGCTAAATATCAGCTTACTTGGGGACTTGAAATGGCCTTGAAGGCAAGTGGCAGATATTCAGGTACATACATAGAAACTCACAGCTTTTGGTGAGTTTTAAAACCTGTGTGTCCTTATTAATGGCCATGGTACAATGATTCATGAAGTTTGTTTATAATATTATGAAAGCACTGCATGTACTAACAGGTGTAGTACACACCTGAGTGTACACCTGAAATGCTTAGAAGAATAGAGCTTCAGTATAAATATTTACAATATAAGTCTTTTTAAGCTGTTAAACTAAAAACTTCTCTGTGTCCATTTTTTTGGGGGGGAATGGGGACAAAGGGGTGCAGAGGAGAGGGGAGAGGACTGTTTTCAAGGAAAACCCTGAAACTCTTCCCTCTGTTCTCTTTAATTCTTTTCTTATCAAAGACATGTTGACCCATGCCTTACAGTTGATAGTTACCATATGTCAGTATAGGATCAAGCCCACAAAACTTATAAAAACTGTAGTGAAATTTTTAGAGCGGAAAACTTCCTCCCACTTAGTTTTGGGGAATTACTTGCAGTTTCACTGTAAACCTACATGTTTCATAGAGTTTTTTCATCTGGTTAAAACTACCTGCACAGGAGGGTTACCCTTTGGTCAAGTCCAGATTAACTGAGGGGAGAGGGGATAGCTTCTCCATTAGTTGTGGTATTTACAGTTAGGTGCTTTTCCAAATATATTCAATGGGCTTGAATGGAACCTAATGACAGAATAAGTTCTTTCTATTGTATTACCCTAAAGAACAGGCTAGATGGTCTCAAAAATTATTTCTGGCCAAGTGGTATCTTGGAGACAAAATTCTTCACTAGGATTCATGCAACCATTCCCATATTGCAGCAATTTAACCAAGAGAAAAATGGATTTGTTGATTTAATCTTTTTCTATGCTTCTTGTCACAAGTCTTCTTGCTTGAAGGATAGAACAAATCAGTATCTTATTTAATCATTTTATATAGCCTAATTTCTTAAAATTACAGAAATCTTGCTCTTAAGTGTCAGATGTTAGCAATAATAAGATATAGAAATGGAAGAAATTAATTATAAATATATATATGTCATATGTATATATATGCTTCTGGTTTACATAATGCCTATAGTCCATGTACAAAAAGTACATACTACCTAACATGTTGGACTGGTGGAAAATGAGGAAGAAATACGGCTGAGCAAGCTAAGACAGAAAGATTTATTTATTTTTTTCCAAGCATTTAACAAGTTTGTGTGCCTTCATATAGAAGCTCATCTTTACTCCAAAGAAGAAAATTATAGCTTTGGTTATCTAAGCAGCACAGTGGAATACTGTTCCTTGTGCTAAAAATGTGCTGCCCTAATTAAAAATTGTACTTTTAGAGAATTGTTTGCTGATATTGCAAGTCAATCAAAAGCTAAACTGAAATTGTGGAAATTCTTTGGAGAAGGCCTGACATTTGAATAAAAGGTTGAGAAGAGAGTTGATTGAGCAAGGACAAAAATAAAACATCTGGGCAATCCAGGAAAGCATAAGATAAACTAAATTACTGGAGCAAGATTTGGGATCAAGAAGAAGAAAACTAGGGGAAGGACCAACTTTGTGAAAGTTCTCTTGACAACAGGACAGGAATGATTATTAATGAAATGGGAAATTTTTGAGAGAGAATAAACAGTAGAAGGCAGAGCATCACAAACTGGAACGGAATAGAATAGTAAAAACATGGAAGAAGAAAAGAAGGACATATGAGGAATGAGAAGTCAATAATATAATCTTGAAATGATGAACAAAATTTTGGATGCGAGAACTGCAGACAGATAAGGCAAAAATCAGTCATATGGAGATCAAGGGGTTATTTAAAGAAACACAAAAGATGCAGAAGGTAAACAAAAAAGATAGCTATCTGAAAAAAAACATATAAGCAAAAGATTTAGTAAGACAGCAGGAAAAGAAACTGATAAAAACATTCTGTGGGAGAAAACACAAGTTAAGAAAGGATTGATACTAAATATAATCAAATATGTGATAGTGAATCTTTCTGGCTTTATATAATGGAGCTCAGAAGGAGATAACAAATACGACTTTTAGGAGCTTTGATGCTCTACATGAAGAACCAATTCACTTCAGAAGTAACAGGTCTTTTTCTTGGAATTAGATGCATCTGCAGGCACTTCAGTTCTCTTGAAGCATTTTTGCTAGTGCTCCATATTTTGCTGTTGCTTCTTGAATTTTCTGTAAAAGTCATGATTTTGAAATTTAAAAATGCTTTTCTCTCCCAAGTTGCTGCATAGGGCTTTCACATAAAAGACAGGATGAAAAATCAGACTGCCTAAACACGGGAAACAATAAAAATTGCACATAGGAAAGAGCTCAAGGTGCATGAACTAATCAAACAAGAGAAAACAGGCATTAAAGAGCAGGTAAGGAAGTCATTTTAAGTGTTATAATTTGAAGTAGTAACATATTTAAACAGGACATAACTTTTTTGAGCATAAATGGTTTCTTAATATTAAATAGAGACATACAGATATACATATGATGAATACATAAATACCAGGTGATGTTCTTAGTTGAGATAAGTGAGGTTTTGGTGTCCAACCCTGGCAAATAGCTTTCACATCTTGCTCCAATGACATATCATTTTTCTACTCTTGTTAGTCTTTACAACAACATTGTACTTCTGTAGATTAAAAATATGTAGGGTTTGCAGGCCTTTTTCACAAATACCCAGCAGGCATTCAAACACTTTCAAGCAATAAATAAGACCCCACAAACAAAAGCAAATTAAATCTTCTACTTCTATTCATAAAAATATATATGCAATCTTACTTAAGCAGTCAGATGCCTGTTTGTGACACATGAAATAACTTGGTGGTCTAAGTCCAATTCCAATTGGACAGCTGTTTGGATCATAAAACTCCCCGCTATAATTGACTTTAACTGGCATCCTTGTCAGCAAAATAGCCAAGTTTTGTAGGGGCACAGAGACAGAACAGCCTTCTCATAGCCTAGAGGTGGTTCTTCTAGACTGAGCGTGTGGGTGGCCTGCTGATAGTGGTAGAATTAAAAGGAAAAAAAAATTATACTGCTGGAAATTTTTGTATTGTATCTTTTTTAGAAATCAGGACAGAATTCTACTACTGAAATTCTCATAAATGTTAGATTTTAGAAGTGTAAAGCATATAACATTGAAAGGCGTTTTGGAAAGTATCAAATAAATTGTCCTTTGGCAGTCAATGACAAAATAGATTTACGAGATCAGAATTTCATTCTGTGTTTAAAGCAATAATTTTTTATTCTTCTTTAAAAACAAAAATATTTAGAAGCAGATTGGTGTGTTTTTTCATGGAAAAGGAAGTGCCATAGTTGCCACCTGGTTAAACCAAAATCTCCAAATTTGTTCTGTACTGGGATAAGTAAATTGTAGAATTGCAGTAAAACACTTGTGAAACATTTGAATGCATGATGAAGTAGCCCAATAAAAAATTAAGAAAATTTCAACTCAAAATAGCAACAAATGAAGCAAAGCATGCCTCATCCAAATGGGGAAGTTGTTTAGAAACATCATGCCTCAATAAATGTAAACAGTCTGTATTCACCTTGACTGATTGGACTATCATCCATAAGGTATGTTAGAAATATAAACTGATGGAAGTCCTTTCAGAAAGTGTCATATAAATTAACTGAGCCAGTTCTGAATCCTGTGAAATGAGAAGATCAAAATGAATAAATTATTTCAAAAATGGCACCAAATTCTCCGATTCTGTTTAGCATGTGCAATACCTTGGCACCAAATATAACACACAACCCAACTGAAATTGTAAGATTTATACTCACTTTGCACTGATGTAAATGCCTGTGCAGGATACAAGGTGGTGGATATCTTGACCCATAATGTAGAATAGTTCAAGTGCTACAAGTGTTACTCCAGTAATCATTCTTGAAAGCCTGCCTACTTTTTTCTTTCTCAGTGACAGTGCCTGCTTTTTAAAGAAAAGTCTCTCTTATTTGCCTTTTATATTCTGCCCTTTGCATGAGATCTTAAGCTGAAAGAAAAATATAAGTTTCATAATATGCTGGGGGGGAAATAACGATATGTGCTTTATTTTTTATAGATTAAAAAAAAAGAACAAAAACACTGTTAAGTCAGATGGGCAGATACTTTGTACAGCTCCCAAGGCCTATCTGAAGAGTACTGTGCAAAAACAAAGCTTGGTGAAGAGGAAGCAGCTGCAGGGGTGATATAGAGCCCTTTCTTATAAACAAAGAGCACCAACAAATCTGTTTGAGCATGAATATTAGATTTGCTGGCTTTTGCTGACATCACCATGTGAGATAAACATATTACAAGGAGCGGAACAGTTTGTTGCTTGAGAGGTTGCCAGATGAGATAAGTGAATGGCAAAGTGGCAAATGAAGAGAAGGTGCCCATCCTGACAGTCTCAGCTGTAGCTGAGGGCTATGACTTGGTGAAGTGTTGTAGTGAACATGACCAGGCTGGAACAAGTGGATAAAAATGAACTATGAACCTCTTTTTTTTTGAATGACGAAGAGCTAACAGCTGCTTCCATCTGGGAACTGTGTAAAAGTGCCTTACAGCTGTACAATAATAAACAGCTAAAAACTCTACGCAGCCTACTGCTCCATTTACATTCTTTCCCAATCTTTTGACTCATTAAACTGTAATCTTCGTCCTAATTATATTTCATCAATCCTTTGTTTATGGAACTCTAGATTAAATGGCAAACATATTGAAACAAAAATAAACTTATAATTAGTTGTCTTCTCCTCATCCCTCCTCCCTTTGTATTAGCAAGTGCATCATTATCAAACCTCATGGGTTCGGTGATGCAATCAGTTTACATGGTGCACTTTTGGCAGCAAAGAATAAAAAAACATTTGTAGCTGCATAATAAGATTTACCAGCCCTAGGGCTTCAGGGTCTACGCTTCCATAAATATAAATGACAAATTATCAATAAATCATACCCCAGTCTACCACAGTCTACCATATTGCATAATGTTTATTGAAACCCAATTCTAATAAATATAAAAGTCATCTTTTTTATCCAAAGCATAAGAAACAAAAATGACAGCAATAACAAACAGAAATGAAAAATGAGAAATAAGCCCCTTCATAAGCAATGAACCTTTTTCCCCTAGCATCCTTGCTGCCTCAATGTTACTGGCCTCTAAAAAAACTGCCTTGGAACAGACACAACTTTCAAATGGTGATTTTATCTTTTCTTATTATGATAAACATTGTTTTTCTGGCTTTACGTATATGTTATGAGAGTTATTTATATAACTCTCACATCGGATTCCCAGTTGCTGAAGAAATCAATCCAGTTTGGTTTTAGGACATTGATGAGTGGCTTCATTAAAATTGGTAAAGCTCTTCCAAATGAACCCTGTTGTAGATCAGCTCAGCACACTGAGACTGATGCTCTGAAATTGTGTTGGTTTTGTTCATTGTAAGAAGTTATTTGAAGTGAAACAAAGGGGAAAAAAACCCTTTTAAAAAAATTAAATGTTTCATTATTTCTATATATTCAAAATCACAGATCTCAAGAGTTATACTTGGGGAGGAGAGGGGTTACTCCAGTTTATGACTACACAAACTGGAACGAATAGTGCTTTAAAATGTAAAAACATTACTAAAGACTAATACAAGAAAGTTACTTCTGAAAAATTAAGACTTTATCAGATTTCCCGCCCACATAAAATAAGATAATATATGTTTACATTTCTTGAAACAAAATTTTGAGTTATCTCACCTGTTACAGGTGCTGATTAAAACATGAAATTATCCTGTCCCAACATTTTTATGCAAGTCAGCATCTGAAAATAATTTACACAGAGTAGTCATTAGACCTCTGTAATGCTTTTAAAAGTCAATTTAAATCTTCATTGAAACTCCCTGTCCTTTTGTGTTCTGTAAACCAAACATCAGATACCCAGATTAAGCTTGACTAACATGTCCTCTTCAGAATGATTAATTACCCGTTAGTTTTCTGGTCTTTCTTTTTTCCACCAGAAATCATAACTGTCTTTACATCATGAAAAAGATGTATGCTGTAATACTTTATTCATCTTAGGTAAATATCTATTAGGTATATCCTACTCTCTAGGGAATGTAATCTATGTGTTCAGTGACTTGTTTTTATTTATGTAAGTAAATTGCATCTAATTCAAAGGAATATATCCATTTAAGATGGAAGAATTCTTTTCCTTTGTAACTTCTGTAGAAGTTTTCTTTGCCTGAGAACTGTAGGGCTGGACCTAGGAGTTTCCTGTCCATACTAACCTGTATTTACTATGCAGGTGTCCTCCTGCCGCAGGATTTTACTGATGTCATTCTATGTCATGTTTTGAGGAGAGCATAGGCCAGTGCAGTAGTGTGGTTGTGTTTCTAGTGTAAGAGAAACACTAGAAAACTTTCTCTTTTCTAGTGAAAGAGGGTGAAATATCTCTTTCTCTGAAGTTTTCAGAGTTTTGGTGGAAATAATTTATTTCCCATATGTTTAAGCCCTTAACTGGTTGATCTACTGGAATAGTCCTACCAAATCCATTCACTTTGTTCCTATATAGAAGCATTTGTACATCAGAACCTGAAAAAAAAAAAAAAATAAAAAAAAAAAAAAAAAAAAAAAAAAAAAAAAAAAAAGAAAAGAAAGAAGGAGCACTCCAGGCACTTGCAAAGAATCAAACAAAAGTCCCTTGTTTTAGAAATTATTATTCTTCTGACACTAAGTCAGAGTGATAAATATCACATTGGCAGCATTCAGCAGAGTGTTTATAACCAGCAGCTTACTATTGCCCAAGTAGTTTGTGGCTGCCAGGATAGAAAAGCTGATCTAAAATCCTCATCATTGAGCTATACCGAATTAAATTAATTCAACCACACTCCTCTTCCCACTTATCCCACACTTTTCTGAAAGAGTGTGCTCTCATGCTCTCCTGGGAGAAGAAAGGATTCAAGTACTCAGTGTACCAGAGCAGCAGCAGCCCAGATCCTTAGGAAGGAAGCAGCTGCAGTGCAACCATGAGTCAGAGACTTGATGCCAGCTCAGCATCTCACATTTGGTGATGTGTGAGGAAGTGGGAGAAACTAAGACCACTGAGCTGACAGACTATTTCCATTCACTGAAACAGGATGTAATGAGAGATCTGAGAAATCTGGAGTTTAAAATAAAGTCAAAATATAAACTGATGTGTATATATCCTGACGTAAAGAATGACATCTGTGAAAGAGTCTGAGCAATCTGCGTGAGGATATCAGAAGACTAACACATGACTGTCATAGATCTGAATGCCAGAGCTATTAATCAACATTCAGATATTTCTGATTTCACATGATATACCCTAATGAGGTCATAGCCTGGAACTAAGGATAAAAAAAATATATATATAAAACTTCAGATTGATCTTAATCTCAAGCAAATCCAGCCAAAAATTATTATTTCCATAGAGAAAAGCAAACTCGGCTGAACTGCTGCAAGAATAATGCACTACCTTGACATAGGTATTCCGCATCTGCTTTTCAAGGAAAGCTCTGAAAACATTGTTAAAAGCTAAGAGAGGAAAAACAGAGAGAGAGAAATCTAGCTGGCCATCTTGCTGTAAGTAAAGGAACTCATAAAATATCTGGGTTTTAGAGAGCTCTGCAGGTGACTAAATAATTGTAATAAATGACATAGGTGTTTAACTTCTTTCATGGATACCTCAGTTATATTTTCCTGAGTATTTCCTCTTTTCTTATAAGCAAAAGTGAGGGATCTGCATATATGTTTTTCATTGCAAAGGTAAAATAAAACCTTTGACAAAATTCCCTAAGTCTTTACATGCATAATTATTAGTTGAAGACAACTCTTACGTGGCAAAGGTCTAATCTGACCTCTGTATTATTTATAATCAGTCACTTGTAATATTTCATTGGAATTTTTTTATTGATTGCACTACATTTAGTCCAGAAATTTTCCAGTTTATTGCAGCAACAGCATTATCTGATGTCTTCCTCCAGTGATCTTGAAAGTTTTACAGAAGTCACCCATTAAAATTGTGCAGTTAATTATAACATAGCGTTCTCTTTTGAATAAGTTAGGTTTAGTTTTAACTAGTTACATGTTGATGCTAATAGTTAAATTGTTAATTTCAGAACAAAAAAGCAAAAGCCAGCAAAAAGATACATGAAGGCAACTTAACGAATATTTCATCCTCATCTTAAAGTCTACAGTCACTTAGAACTTTTCCAAGGGTTTTCAGTGTGGCTACCTGATTGCTGGCTTATGGCCCATAAAAACAAACAATGCTTGTTCCTGAAATTCAGTAATTCATCAAGGAGCTACATGCAATTAATACATTTCCAAAAATTACTTTTCTTGATTGTACACTAAAATCTCTTTCTCCTGTCAGAGCTAAGAGCAGGGTACTCTTTATCATCTAGCTGATCATACTGATATGACACACTGATGTTAATACTTACTGCATGTGTGTTGATATCAAGTGCTAGCCAGCCAAGAAACAATTAGATACCCTATAGTGTAAGCACCCGAGTCCCATTAACCTCAGTGGAAGTCATTTGTGTCTAAATTGAAAGAGAAACTTTGGCCCTGAATTTGTCAGAAAACTGGAGTGTATTTTTATCTTCTTACTATGGTTTCAATAGACATAATATAGCAATCTGCATGGTTTTGCATAAATCCAGCTAGAAATGAGAGCACTACCCTCTACACATCAATTTTTCCTTTTTTTTTTTTTT
>WAAB01013709.1:68483-93464 GCA_013389865.1 Piaya cayana
TAAAAGTTCATAGTACACCAGACAGGTCTATGTGCACAGGTAGAATCAGCTTGCATGCCAGGTTGCCCAGACATGACACCCAGCACAGCAGGAAGCTGTAGATCTACATAAAGCTCATGGGTTCATCCACCATTCATGGACATCATTGACAATAAACCTTAATGAGGGGCAGGGCTATTTGGTAATATTAAAAAAAGAAAATATATCCAGCTCAAATTGCTGTAAGGAGAATGAAATCAGTAAGACAGACTTATGACTGTGATAAGCCATGTGAAGGCCAACAGTAACAATATTGCATAGTGAGTACTTAATGCAATATGACCCACCCTCAAATATAATCTTTGTGCACAAATACAAAATGCAAAAACAAAAATTTAAGTGTCCAGATTCAGCTGCTAACAAAAGATTGTTCTCTTTGTCACATTTTGAGAAGTCCTAAGTATTAACATGCTGGTGCTAAAAAAGAACAATTGTAGGAATAGCTATCATGGTTTCCTTCTACTAGTTAGATTGCACTCAATGATAGGCTGTAAGAAAGGGACTGAAAGCAGTTTTCTCAGGATGAAGTGCCTATTGCCAGCTCTAAGGATAAAGCAGGCAGTGGAAAAACTTTGGAAAAGACTTTTTTTGTTGGAGTTTTCTTTTCAGATTAAATTCTTTTCTTTGTTCACGTGCAGAATATTTATGGGCCCCTTGTCTCCAGGATAAGACCTAATATATCATTGTATATATTTAGTCTCAGTAACTGCTAGTGAATATTTTCTTCTCTTATGGTCTTCATAAATTGCCCCAATATTACATTATAACTACTTAGTTAAATGTCTCTCTAAGAACACTAATCATCATCCCACCTTATATGATTCTGGAGAAGTAAATAGATGTATATTAAAAAATAACATTATCAGTGACTAGGCAGTTGCAGATTTCTTAGAAAACATGTTTTTAATCAAATCTCCCTTGAAAACAGAGGTATCATCCATAAGGGAATTATTTCAGAAAACTCAGTAACTCCTTGTTAATTCCCAGGCTATTTAACTCATTACTTTTCTGTGTCCATATAGTCCCATTTTCAAGAAAATAAGATGAAGCTCCTGCTCCAGAAACATGGTTTTATGCTGTTTGTACTAATAACTCTGGTGGACTGCTGAAATGGTATTATACTGAAACACTTAAATATTATCCTTCAATAATTCTGTTGTCCCATAGCTCTTGGATACATAGGATTCAAACCTATCACCAAATTGTTACATCCAAAACAATCATATCACAGAAATTATGTGCATACCATCACCTAAACTGTGGCAAAGACAAGGTAGTCCTATTTCTACTAGTTCTACCAAGTCTACTGTCCTTCTAAAATAATTCTAAATCACCTGCAAATTGTCACAGGTGTACTTGGCCATTGTCCTTACTTTTTTACTAGTATGGGCATCAATATAGAACCCTGAGGGAGAATATTCTGAACTATTTTCCAAGGAAAATCTGACCATTTAGTCCTGCCTTTTGCTTCTTATTGTTTAAGCAGTTGTCACTTACTGGTCACTACATGACAAGCTCTGTAAGAGCACATCTTCTGTAAGAACATCTGACAAAGGAGCCTGGAAGTCCAGCTACATCATACCAGCTGGATGGATACCTTATTCACATGATATACCATTCTTTCAAAGAACTTTGTGGGGTCTCCAAGTCATGCCATCTGTGAAACTTACAGACTCTTCCTCAAAGCATTGTATCTGCATAGCATATTCTACCATGTTCTCCATGAATTTGTCTAGGCTTACATAAAGACAGTGTAGAAATATAATTCTGGATTAGTAGCTGACGGGATAGTGAAGATTTGTGTCATATTTTCTTAGTGTGGAAGCCAGCTTAAGCAATAGTTAACACACCCCTATTACTAGCACAGGTTTTTCCTATCTGACTACCTCTGGCACACCTGGAAGTATCAAGTTGTTCCTAAAAAATTTTTGCTCCTTAACTTATCACTACAGAACAAATCTCTTGAATTCATGTCTCAGGTGGAAATTATTTGAGTGTATGGTCTCTTCTGTAATGAATATGAGTGTCAGGAATTCACTTCTGAATCACTGGCAGAAGGTTTTTATTATTTACATTTATTCTTTCAGCCAGTTGCTAAACAATTTTTGTCCTTTCTAAATGTGGTTTTACATTTAAGACAGAGTTTACTTTGAAGAGATTATAGGCCAGTAATTGCACATGAAGATTTTGAAATGGAAGTATTCCACATAAGAAAACTGGACTTTTGTATCACTTAATTATGAATTAATCTCATTTTAAAATGGTGGTAGGAAGTGTTAAGTGAAGAATTTTTCCTTGTCTAGTACATCTCTCAAAATTTTTGGAAATTATAGATGCATAAGGGGTTTCCTGCCTTATTCAGAAAAAGGCTAATGACACTTGAGCTGCGATTCTCAGCACTCAGTCTTAAGGTTTAGGTCTCTGGTATGCAGCCTCTCTTGTTTAGGCTATTTGGAAACAAAGACGTATTCATTTACATAAGTAGAGTAAGCAAGCTGTGGAAAAATAAGGCAGAGTCTAGATTTTCAACAGCACTGGGTTAAAGCTCAGCCTTAATTAAAAACAGCATTATCTTGGACATATTATTATACTTCAGTTTTTGTACATTACGCATTCTAATCTCCTTACTACCACTCATGACATTAATACCAGTCCAACTCAGTTTTCCAATCAAATTAAATGATGATGATAATATCTAATAACCTCTAGATATTAAGTGGATTAGACACATTTCCTGAGCTCCTCTGAGCTGCAGCATGCTGTGCAAATGAAGAACGATTTTGCAACAAGATGAAGTACAGCAAACAAGCATACTTTATGCTCTTAGAGGTTTATATATAAGTATCGCTACTTTCCCAGTCCTTCAACTTTTATCAATAGAGTTAGAGATGCTATTTTACAGAACATTAACAACAGACAAATATAAGCACACTAAACTTAATACTGAAAAAAAATCAAAAAGCAACACTTGGATGCCTAATGTACAAATATAATATCTTCTCTAAGATACATCTATAGAGTTCAGCTTCTCCAGGGGATCCTAAAACTAAGCATCCAGATACAGAAGACACTCTTGAACTAGACACCTTTAAAATAAGAATTCTTTTAATCTTAATTGACTGACTTTGTTGGAAATTCACATAGGTGTATCATCATCCCTCAGTCATAGTGTCTACAAGTGAAAGTTATGGCTGTGCACTGTTGCATGATTGAATGATTTTGTCATTAATTTCATAGCTTTGTTGCTTGTTTTAAGGCATCAGCTGCTGAAATTATATGGGAAGGGTAAATCTCAGTTTTTTCTTCAATCTCTACAAAAAAAAACCAACAATAAAAAAACAGAATGTGGTTTTCTTTTCCTAGACCTCTTCCCTACTGAAAATCTTTAAATGCAATGTTTAGTATTTCCAAAAGCAGAAGCAGCATACCACTACCCACTTTTAAAATGTGGCATGTTTTAAGCTTACATTAAGGAAGATGAGAGGCTAAATCACAGGTCTTCAGTAGTCTGGGTTAGCAGCATCATGTAGGGTTTCATCTTTTAGTCATAGAAATTCATTACAAACATTCTACCAGTTTTGATGGTGCAACAGTATGGTCAGAGAGAGGTTCACTTTCCTTTACACCTGCTATGGTAGGGATAACTCAAGCAGAACAGCTCCCTTGATGTCTTATCTTGCTAAAACCACAAATCTAACTTGATCTTGGCATCAACCAAAGGAATTACTTGCTACCATTACTTTCTCTTCTATGTATATTTTAACATTTTTACCAAATCTTTGCTTGCCTATTTTACTCCAGGTTGAGGATTTACCTCCTTTGCCATATTTTTTTAATCTCTCTGGTCCTTTGTATTTCTTCTGGCTTTACATCTGGCAAGATCTTTCAGTGCAACATCATCAGTGAATGTATATAGCATGATCTTTATTCCATTTTCCAAATCACTATGATGGCAATTGAAAGTAGCTCTTACACTGATACTTCCATTGACTTGGACAGTCACATTTTGCCATTTATAATGATTCTGCTTTCTAATCTCTGTGGCCCCATTTATATAAAATGTTGAATCATGTTTTCAACTTATGATGTGCAAGACTTAAATAATTACTTTAGCTAGGACAGTGTAAGCTACTGTATCCCATTCTTTCATTAATTTTTAAATTCTCCTAAGGAGCATAAAAATACATTGGCAACAATTTTTTTTATTCATCCAATATAGCATATTCCACAGGGCTCTACTAATACTTTCTTTTTTGGTTTTCTTTCTTTTTCACATCATAGCTTAAAACTAAAAAAAGAAGTATTAATAGTCTTCACACCATATTAAGATGAATATTTTATCCTGGTTTATGACTGAAGAGGGATTCAGTGAATTGCTTGAGGATATATGCCAAGACTGTGATGAAAATGATAGCTAAACTCAGAGGTACTATCATTACAATTGTAATACAGTAGTACCGTTAGGGTCAAATTCACTACTTGTCTCCTTGTATATTTCCGTGTTTTTCAATGTTTTATTATTTTACTTGGAGTTGAGAATAATTGCCAGATTTTGTATTCTCTGTGGATCAACCAGTATAGATTTTGTTTATTTTTACATTAATAACGTAAATACCTTTAATAATGTAAAATCCTTTGCTTTGTACAAAGAAATATCCATCAAATATCAAATACTTTTCTAACTATTTGAGAATACATACAGTTATTCTAAAATAGGATTTTAAAAGTCTTGGATGATTTACACAGAAGTATAACCATTGATATCTTAGGAGAAAATTTTTATCTTGAACAGACTGGTTTTCTATGGTTTGAAGTAAGTAAGACTGTTTGAATAGTAAGACTATTTTTAGCTAAAATTACTTCTTTCATTGAAGGTACATTAATTTCAGTGAGAATACATTACTTCTGAAGTCAAGTAATGTGTACCAAAACATAACACGTGAAGAAAGAAGGAATGTCAGATTTTCTACTCACCATTTTATTGCAAAGTTATGAGAGTTCACCTATCAGATAATAACAACAACAAAGTCTTTCCGAGATGCATACACTTATAAAAGTAGTATTTTGTGCTTGGTACATTGTGTTCAGTCAGTATTGTAAGATGTCAACAGACTGTAACTCTTGTCTCTCACTAGTTCAAGAACAGCCCCTAAAGGATACTGTGGGATTGAAGTACCAGTGGTTATACTGGATGCAATCCACAGGCTGTGAAAAACGTTGGAAGACAAGGAGGAGAGAGCTGCCTATCTCACAGGGAGTCTGTCCCAAGCACATAGAGAAGAATGAGAGTTAAAGTTTAGAAAAACTACTTTTGCACACCAGGAGAAACACCTAAATCTTAACTTGCAGGCCTTTTCTTACCTTAGGACAGATAACCAATAGGGGACTTGAAGAAAAAGAGGAATGGTGGAAGAATTCAGAGATGAGTTCAATTCAGTCCCTACAGAATTTTCAGGGAACAGCTATGCTTTTCACAGCTTTTTTCGTCTTCCTCTCCAGTGGACTGTGGTGTGAAGTGAGTATGTCCTTCCCAATGGTGCCTCTGTTTGGGTTTGCTTTTTTCCCCCCTCTTACAGTTGTTATTATGGCAGAAGTTGTGCTAAGAGGTTAATAGCATGCAGTCATTAAATTCCTGTTTACTCTTGGCGTTGCATCAACTCTGCACTACCAGCAGCAGTGGTAGACAGGGTGACGTTTTTCCTACAATTTCACCAGAGCTGGAATATTATGGGGCAAAAGTGCATGTCTGTCTTGTAAGAGAAGTGTTTCACAGAAAAAAAAATCTTCACTAACATTAGTAGTGATTTTTGTCTGCCTATTGTCCCAATGCATTGTATTGAAATAGTTGGCATTTTTACGACTTTTATAGATGTGGGATGTGTTTCTTTAAATCCCTTTAAAACTCTCTAGTGGAACACAATACATTATATAATTTAGAAGTTACCCAGGACAGCAATTGTTATGTAGCTAAGTTTGCCACAGTATGTATTAAACATACTTTGGTACTAGGAAAAACCCAAACAATATGGTGTCTTAATAGTAATGAGATTATTTAAAGGGAAAAAGGCAAAACAGAAAAAAAGTGACAAGGCTGTGTCAGAAGATGTAGAAACTGGAGGTAGTAACTGCTCTGAATTTCTTTCCACAGTGGTCTTAAATACATTTTTGTCTTCTGCTGTAGTGATGGGTAAGCAGAATATGTGGCATCCTTTTTCCCTGGGACAAGTTCAGTTCCCACGAACACTACCTGGTTTTGTCTTGCCAGAGTTGGACTAGAGACATAAGTTAGCATAGTTAGTTAGTTAGCATAACTGGCTTCAGAAGGTCACATGCAAGTAGCTGTGAGTTACATATAGATTTAATAACAAGAACTGTTCTGAAGTTGTGCATGAAAGAAAGATGTCTCTCTCTTTGCTGTAGATCTAAAGGCACGTAGAGTGTTATTCATAGATAATTCTTTGGGAGCCAACGAACTACATAATATTAAATTAGCTATGAATTATTAAGGAAAAAAAAGATGCAAAATGTGTTAAAAATATACTAAAATCCAAGTAAAATACCAAACATTTCAAAGTAACTTCTTGAATACTCTACTTCTTTGGCTGGTAACCTGGAAGGCACTTGCTTCTTAGAGAAAAGGCACTGCGAACAAGAAGCTTAGAGTGGGTAAAAAAAAGACATATTTTTCATATGAAGCAAAAAAACCTGACTTTCAAGGACTGTAGTTTAAAGCAAAAGATTACATGTTAAATAGGGCAGAAATTAAATTGGGCAAGTGTTTTGATCATTGAGATAACTTTCTGAAATGCACTGTAGAGTATGTGCACTGAAATCATCTGGCAGGATAAGTTTAGTTCAACGAAACCCTGTTGTCTCCCTGTGCTTATAACTGCTTAGCAAAAGCCAAAATCTTGAAGGAGCATGTGCATTTTTTGTATAAATTACAAAAGGATACAAATATATTAAGGAGATCCCAAAATTTAAAATATTCTTGAATTTTTTTTCTGTATTCTGCTTAGTCTAATAAAATTAAACCCAGAGCAACCTCTCATAGGTTTTATACTGAAGTCATCAGATGTTGATAGTGCACTTTAAAATTTTTCTTGCAATGTGGAGATCTCCTGGTTTCCTACAGCCTGCTGTAAAATGCTCAGTAAAACACTTATAAAACTTCTGGGAAGACTGGGTTGGCTCGTCTGTCCTGTAATATTGTTTCAATCACTAGGATTGAATCACTTTTAGGATGTTCATTAACGTTCCTCTTTTCCCTTTGGGATGAATGATTTCAACTACATTTAATGATTATACTTGGCTATCTCCAGACATCAGTTTAGCACATTCATCTCACTCAAGAGGTCTGTCTATCAGTAAGTC
Organism: Piaya cayana; assembly: GCA_013389865.1. NCBI lineage: Eukaryota > Metazoa > Chordata > Aves > Cuculiformes > Coccyzidae > Piaya > Piaya cayana. Next base: position 75,897 of record WAAB01013709.1, read on the forward strand.
CTTCAAATGCCAACGTGAAAAAATATCCTGACAGCAAGTACTTTAGAACATGCTGACAAGTCAGTGGGGAAAAAAAAAACCCAAACCTGTTCACTTGTGGTAAAATTGACAGTAGTGTAGATAGGTCTCATGGCACCCACTTCCAGCATTGACATTCTGTGTCACACCATTTTTTTTCCTATGATTTTACTTGGGAACAGACCACAGTGACTGAAATCAAAATAAGACCCTCTGAGTAGAGAGCCTTAGATTTAAACTGAGGATTTCTATCCTTCCACTATATCTTTATTTCTATTTTAATAATATTTTTTCTTTCTCATTCCACTTGCCAGTGCATACCTACCTACCTATACCTCCATACTATGGTAATAAAATACAACATTTCCAAATGTGCACTTTTTCAGATGTGGACCACTGCAGAATCTGGTTATGTAATGTTTAGTAAATTCAGTATGGTATCTTGGTTTATTTTGACTGTTGAAGTACACCTGAACCTGAACTTAAATAAGGCTGCCTTTTAAACAGCTTTTCAGTTCTTGATTTCTATAAATATGGGACGGGGGGAAGTGAGGGGAGGTGTACGTAAAAGATATATACTGGAGAAAAGATCTTGCATAATCATAGAAAATGACTGTCTCAAGATATAGGACTCTTTAGGATATTGTTTTATGGGGAATAATTAGGATAGATTAGTAAGAAATGCTTTCATCTTAGTTTTTTGCTTGTGTTGCATTTTAAAATAATTAAGAATCCAGATTGTTTCTGTTTTTCACCTTCGTTTACTGGCACCCAGCAAAGAGGCCTACACTTTGATTTTAATCATGGCCAGACAGTATAAGACCTTGGTCTTAAAGGCAAATGGAGCAACAAGCAGAAACCCTGCTGTGTAATTTCAAAGCAATGTACTTCATGCTGCTAACCCTACAGTATGATTTCTGTTCTGCCAATGGCTCCAATAGCAGAAAACTTCCAATTTGCACCTCTCGCATAAATCCACATTATGCCAGTAGGTTTAGAAGGAAACCACAAGCTACCCAGTTCAGCAGTCAGAGGTCTGTTAACAGATCTTTAACTATGATCTATTGTGTAGGAAAGTCTGAAATTATGGATGCAGAGTTTCACTTTATAGAGCTCTCATTTGTGCTATGCAGGTTTTCTTGAGATAATTATAAGTGTTTATTTTGGCTTTTAACAACTTTAATCACATTATTTAGCATGTTCTGATGTTGTCACTGAGGCAACCATTACTCTTGCACACAAGTTTTGCTTAATTGGCAGTGGGAGGAGAAAATGGAGTTTAAAGAAACTAATTGCTCTAGACCTCACAGATGCCAAGATGTAGGTTTTTTAATTAAAAGCTTTTACAAGATAGTTTCCAAATATAAAAGCACTATCTCTTGGAAGTACCTAATACATCATCTAGCTTTCATTTTTGCTCCCATTTTAAGTGGCTAAATATTCTGCAAGTTCAATGAAGGGATGACTGCAAAAAGTATTTCAAAGGATAGAAGACAGAGATTGGGAATACAAAAATAGAGTTCAGTAAGGCACTTCACTTACTTCTGAATTCCAATTTATAAATAAACTTGGCTGCCTGTAGAGGGTAGCTCAGTCTGTTAATTTCAGACCACCGTTTAAGTATCATGCTGTGCTAAATTGCATTTGATGGTTTTATAATGGCATGACTACAATATATTAAAATGAGATCTATAAAGTTATCCTGTAGTGGGTTTTCAACCTAGGTCTCCAGTGGTAAAAATTACATTCATATCTAACAATTCTTTACACTGATTCTCAGGTATGTGTTACTGTCCCATATTACACAAAAATTACATTTTATATCACAATTTAAAGTGCTTATACTTCCCAGTGTAAATGGTTTTGTGATTTCTAACTGATGCTTGTAATTTATTTTTTTCCAAAATCACAGAGTATGCTTCTTGACACACTTCATCCCATTTTAAATTCCTGAAGTACAGTATTACAACTCTCTACCAAAAGTGATTGAACAAGTAGCACTTGATGAATCATAAAAATTTCTTCTAATGGGAGTGTTCTTTCTTGAAACGGCATAGGTATATGGCAGAAAGGTAAATAGTTGCATCAGGATACTCTCTCACAAAAAAAACTTCTTTGGTCACAGTGGCATTTTCCAGTAAGCAAGACATCTCCACCCCTCCTCCAGTGACCCAATGAAGTTAAATGCCTTTTGGAAGGTTAAGCTCTGTGTACAGGGGTCATGGGACTGGACTGAAGCTGGAGGGTCTGTTTATTTTCTACATGTGTTGAACTATGTTGTTCTCTGGGTGTGAACATAACTTTCTAACCTTCACAAATTATCCCAAGGAAAAGACCTTGCTGACTAAGACTGAGTTTGTCCTGAGCCACTGCGAAAAATTGACATATTTTCAGATGATATATAGTAACTAAAGAGAATACTTATTAAACACTGAATTTTATTTTAAACTCCAGCGACCAGAAGTAATGCCTTTACTGAAGTAATGGTGCATTTACTCAGATAAGTTTACAAACATATCTTGGGCGAAAAAAATACCACAGATGTGTCACTCAATCACTCAGTGAGCACAATAGTCCACTAAAGAACTACTTCTCCTAGCCTGCTGTAATGCCCTGAGTCATGCCATGCAAAACAAAACACTGAGAATGTTTTAATAAACTTCCTGGTTCATGTCATAACTCCTACATGTTGAAACAGTCACACTATGCAAAACTGCATGAAAGCAAAGATATTCATAGAGCACCGCTTTTGAAAAAGTTGTAGCTACAGTCCATAGAAGTTTAAACTGTTTGCAGATTTTAAGTAGCAGACGATGTAAGTTAGTATCTTCACTTACAGGAGGCAAGCAAGGAAGTATCGATATCACTTAGATACTAAGTTTCTTCTCTAGACAATTTTGAGGACCTCTGTTGTATCCTATTTCTATCTCTTCCAAGCCTCCTGGCTCTATACAATGTAGGGTTATAAAGGCTTTTTTTTTAAAGCTGTCTTAAAATCTTCCTCTAAAGCAGGTGATTCTAGATAATAATGAATATTTGCACTGGGTTAGTGTACCAGGTTAGTGTGCAGCTCACTATTTTTACTGAGAAGCTCAAAATCTATCTTGTGACACATTCATTAATATCGGCAGTGGTTTTATTAGGGTTTCTTTGACTTGCTTCCCTAGGGAGAAATTTTCACTTACATGTGATACCAGAATGCATATGCTATGACTGACATTAGATTGAGTAACTTCTGGTTTCAGGTCAGAAAGTATCTTCTGGAAGAGTGCTCATCTCCAAGTCTGACACTGCAATATGTCTATCCTTTGAAATAGCTGTAATATTTACAATGCATTATTAATAATTAATTTAGTAATAATCCTGTTGCTGGCCAGACAGTGACTTTCAACAACCCATTGAATGCATATTTTGATAGTTGCTGGGAAATAAGGTATGACATAGTGGCCAGCTACATTATATTCTATCACATATTCTATTGTCAGGTTCTTGATTTGTTCATGGCAGTAGAGAGTCTAATTTTTTATTACTAATTAAAATATGCCATTAATATTCAAATTTAATAAAGAAAAGACATTCAGAGCTAAATTCAAAATTAATGATTAAGAAAATCTGTCATGACAAGAGGCTACTCTGGTACTAAATAGTTTAATATATTTGCATTAAGCAAATATATATTGTTTATCTTCTAAGTTGAAGATAAAAACTTAAGAAAATTGTTTTGGAACAAGTGAAAGAATTTTAATGTACAATATCAAATAATTTTTGCACCTATATTTCACATGTATTGCCCACAATTTTTGTGTGTCTTACAAAACAGATGGCAGTACTAACTTTTTTTTTTTAACTGTCAGTGTCAAGTCTAACAGCAGATTCAATTCTTATAATACAAATTGGGAAAAGACACATAAATTATACTGACATTCTAGTGGCAGACTTTTCACCAGAAGGATTTAAAAGACCATATGCATTCTAATGATGCCAATTTTCAGCTAAGATGTCAGAGCAGTGTTCAGAGTTCGTTTCCAGTCATTTGGGACTTCCTGGATGTTTGGCGATTTGTAGAAGGAAAAGTATTCTTTGTATGGACACTGTTAAGTCCAGTTATCTGGAAATCTCATTTGAAAATTTCAGTTGCTTGTTCTTGTTGTGAAATGTTCTCTGTAGCAATAAATTATTTCTTTTGATGACTGAAACAACTATTTTATATAGCTCACATGTCACTGGAAGTGATTCATTTAATTAAGATAGTGTCCTTTGGAATAAAACTGGGGTTAATTTCATTTCTCTGTCAATATATTTGAATGTGCAAGTTTTCTAACTATATTTAGACTCCACTGCATTTCCTAATTTTGGTCCAAAGTAATAAAATCCCAGCATCAACCCATAGACATAAACAAAATGTTGTGTATCTTGAAAAAACATTCATATGCACAAGTCTTATATAGTATTCAGCAGAGGAGTGTGCATAGCCTGCTACCCAAAAAAACTGATGTTATATCCTAACAACATCTTGCAACACACCTGGGATCACAGAGTGGTAGCAATGCTCATCAACGTGATTCGTTTGTGTTAAAAACTGACAAAACATTGAAATATCTGTCACGTCAGAAGCAGGCCATGAGTCAGAATGCTCACTATATTTTTCAAAGCTAGCAACCAGCCTGGGATTTTTAAGAGCTATCCAGGCAGGTTTGGCAATGTAAATATGCATTACCTGAATGAGGACACATATCATGGCTCATGAAGCCTCTGGGAAGTTATTTGAATACTATGAGCATGACAGTGGTTTTTTGCTGGTCTACATATCAATATTTCACAGAGAAGGCACAGGAAAGCCTATGCTGCCATTTCTACAATTCCTGTGAGGTGCTATAGAAGACTTGACTTTAAAAAGAAACTGGGATTTTTTTTCCAGCAAACCACAGTATTTTACTTCAAATGAAATCTTCCCAAAAAGTTATCTTTAATTATGATTTTTCAAGTAGGAATGTTTCTAATAGCACTCTAGATTTCGTATTTTCCATTTAATAATTTTGACAACAAATTCCCAACTGTTTTTAAAATAAAAGGGGATCACATAAATTACAGAAGTTGTAGGTAGTTCTCAGTGCCTTCTTAAGGCTATAGCTTCTTTAAACCTCATTCTTTACTTTTTTGTTTGTTTGTTTTATTTCTTACTTATGATCTTAACAAGAACCATTCAATAAATTATTGAATATCAAAAAGCATTAATGTTCCATGTGAAAGGGAATAACATGATTCAGCTCAGAGAGCAAACTTGATCTTGAGCTATTGAGTGCTGATGATAGGGAAAGAAGGGTCCAGCAGTGACTGAATGCTAGTGCAGAGATAGATGATGTGAATGAAACAGCTAATATTCTGGGCAACTGGAGAGAAAAGTGGCTACAACCTAATCTAACTGCAAAAATTCCCAGAGATTACGAAACTAAGCCTTTGGACAGGCAGCAGTGCTGGAAGCTCAGAAAAGTTGCAGATAGCACCATTATTTGAACTAGAACTTGTGCAGTAATGAAGATGACAAATAGTGCAAAACAACAAAAATAAACCTATAGAAAAAGAAAGATATAAGAAAATAATATAGATACTAAAGTTTTTCCACTGATTAAGATATTTAGACTTAACTTACAGGAATGTAAATATTTACCCTTTTGATTTTATATTTATAATAATGACAGAAAAACACTAAATACCAGGAAAATCTTCATTCAACAATTTTTAACACATCTATTGTAAAAAATCAGAAATGAGAGAATAATGTAATTCATTAAAAGTTTTCAAAACCTATTCTCTCTTGTCAATCACTTGTATTTCTGACTGTTCTGTTTTATAAAAAACAACAAGCAAACTTGAAATTTTAATCCTGGAAAATGAAAAAATCCTGGATTTCATATGTCAGATAAATTATGTAAGAACTATGATGATTTGGTGCAGAAAAAACCCTACAGTCTCCACATTGTGTGAAGCATGGTTTATCTCCACCATTATCACCAACTGGAATGGAATGAATGTTTGCATAACGTAACTATTTACACTGCTAGAGACAGAGATGTTCAAGAACCTGTGGTTGAATGTGCTGGTTTTTTACTCACATTATTTGGGTGAGTTCTGCACTGGAGTTGCATTTGCAGTATAAGTCTAATAACTTATTCCAAATGTTGACTGAAAGCAGTAACATTGCTAACAGTAGCAAAGAAAAAAAATGAACAGAGGAAATAAAAGAAGCAGCATTAAATCTCTAGACTACAGCTATAAACTGAACATGGCAAGCTTTCAGGTAGTTGTTTAATTATCATACATGTGTAAATTTTTTGCAGTGATTTTGTTTTTCCACAAAAGCAAAGGGTATGTGAAACATGCCAAAAGGGCACCCTGACCCCTTTACATTCTGCTATCCTAATAAGGATCTTCTCTTGTACAGCTGATGATTGCATAGTGTAATTATAGAAACAAGGATAATTGCAATATACACAGGCAGTATGGAATCTGCAACTCAACAGCAAGGGCCGGAGCATGATGATCCTGCTGACTTCAGCTCTTAATTGACTTCAAAGAGGGTTAAAACTGAATTGCAGCATTTAGGATAAACCTAAAGCACAAATAAAGCACAAATTTGGACAGGATGATCCAATACACTTGACAATCAAACAATTGTACCTCCCCTTATCTATTCTGCTCTGGCTTTTCTACTCAGCTTCTACCTCAAGTAAGAGTTATGATTATGTTATGGTTTTAACACACAAACTAGAAGTTTTAATGTTATCAATGGAATTAAATGTTGTATGAACACATAAGTATAAACAAGTTTAATATCCATGAACTTGAAAGAGGCTTATCCACTATTTTGGAACTGTGTACAAAGTAATTTAAATAGCCAACCACATCTGTTCTTTGTTGGAAAAACTGGGCCAAAAAAGAAAGTACTTGCTTCTGCCTCAGGTTGCAAAATGGAGAACAAGTGGTTATATCTTGTGTTAGAACTTTATTTTATTATAATTCAGTTCAAGAGTGCACAAATGTGTAAGACAGCAAAACATAAGAGACTCAAGCTGTTTCTAGCACGTACTGGTGGGAGCAGATGTGGAGGGAAAGTGTTGGTGCTGAAGATGCAACACGCACAGTACTTGTCACTCTGGCTCATGTCACTCTTGCTTTCAAGACCAATCCATGCTAGGTGCTGAAGGTCAGTCACGGGCACTCCTAGGGGATGTCTACTGGTTTCCAGTTTCAGAACCTTGTTCTGTACACTCCCAGACCACTCCATAGTGCAACAGAGGTCCCTGTTGAGTGGGCATAAAATTTGCTTCAGGAGTGCAGTCCTAATCCAAACAAGGCAACAGGCACTTTTTAATAACATGAAGAAGTTAATCAGTCCTCCTAAAGTTAGGAAAATATGACTATCCAAGTCTTTTGAGTGGTCTTCCAAGTATTATGTTTGTCAATTACATGGATTTACCAATTAATAACTTCTTTATATAGGAACAGTAAATGTGTCTTAACATAATTTTATTTTATTTTTTTACAATGTGTGTTGAATATGCAGTTCACCACGTAGTTCTGTGTTTCCACAGAGATGCACCATGTATGGAAGAAAAGCCTGCCACAAGTTTTTGGATTAATAATGTTTAAATTATTACAGCTGAGAAAAACTTAGGTGTGTTTAGCTGGTGATAGTGACTATTTCTCTCACCTGGATGTGGAGTAAATAGGAAAGGCACTGGCATAAGCTTGAGGAAGTCCAAGAAACAAAACTGAGATGCAGCCAGCCCTGCGGAAAGTCTAAAAATCAATTCAGTTTATGTTACTCTGAGCCATGTCAGTAAAGCCAGGCTTCAAGAGCAGTCATGGAACTTCCTTCCCGTAGTTTGGAAAGGTCATTAAGGAGCACTTAAGGAACTAAGCCTGGAAGAGACCATCCCTCATTTCACCAGATTCTACTGCCAGGTATTACATAGCAAAATGTTGTTCAGCGGTAAGAAAGAAGGAAGGCAAAAAGAAGATAGAGCAGAGAGATTAAATGTAGTGAAGGCCCAGGGAAAAACCAACTGGCTGTATCTGCAGGATTTTGCTATGGATAGTGGAAGCTGAAAGTGGGAGTGAGACATACGCATCTGAAAGAGAATGAGGACATGAAAGAAGTAATATATGGCAGATAAGCAAAAGACTCCAGGAAATTAAGTGCTAGAATCTTCAAATTATTCATTTGTCATGGAGGAGAACATCAGAGAAAGAAATTTATTTTGATGAAGGAATACAATTACAATAATATTTTGTGAATATTAATCAGTAATAAATCATGGCTTTCTCCTTAAGTGGTTTGAAGCAGAAAAGGATTGCTGTCCAATTGCACTTAGTAGGATCAAAAACTTAATAGTTTTAAGATAAAGCCTGATGAATTCATGCAAAGAAATATACAGTATGATTACATCTGATAGCAGAGATTGATTTTAAATCACAGAAAATTCAGGCTAGTATTTCCATATGCCTAAACCTAAAGAACTATTAAAACTGTCTTAAATTCCTTCAGAATGAGAAGACCAGAACTTGTCTAAAGCAAAACCAAAAGTTTAAACAAGTGAACTTAGTCCTGTGGTTATGCTGTGTCTTTTTATAAAAGTTTTGTTGCTTCTTTATTTATAAATGCAAATTATCTAATTGATTTTTATGTATGGAGCATAGGTCTTTTTCATTTTCCAGTAACGCACCAAACTGTGAATGTTTTCATGTCCTTCTTATGTAATTCTCATTATGTTTTATATTGAAAAATATTGGCAACAAAAACACTGAACACAATACACAGATATTATTGACTTCAAATAATTCTGTTGTTTTGTATAAGCTATTTTTTCCTCAATGGGAACAGAAAATATCCCACAGGGAAAAAACAGTATTTCAACATTATTTTCCTTCAGAAAAGGAACAAAAAGTTAAAATATCAGGATTTTTTTCTTGGAATGAAATGTTCCAAAATAATTCAATTTGGAAATGTCTATGTTTAGTTTTGACTTACTAAATCAAAGTACTTTATTTTCTGTAGCTGAACTCAAGCACTGTGTTTCAAGTCCGTTCAACATTAATCAGCTCTGGCCTATTGTGTCTCATGGGAATCTGAGTAGTGCCCCCTAGTTCCCATGCTTTCATACGGGCTAAGCTTCTTGGCTAACTTTTTCCCATTGCACAACAGCATGCAGCAATAATGATAAGACATATGGCTTGGCCAGAGGGGAGTTCTTGATGCATAATAAGACACAAAATTTTGCAAAGTGAAACTGCATTTTTTTCCTTAAAAAGCATTTTCATGATTCCCAAAACATTTTCTTCAAATGTGGTTTTGCTGGAAAGGCTAGAAAGGGAGGAATTGCTTTGATGTACACTGTTGAAAACTTTGTGTACGTGAAAAGTCACGGTATTCCAAGAGTTAAGAAACAGGACTACTTTCCTGTCTGTCATAACTCTTTTTTAGATGGGGAGGAAAATGGCCCCTACATATCTTGACAACATAGTAGAGAGGACTGCAATCTACATAAGTCAAGGGGAAAAAATGCGATAATGCAGCAGATGGGGAATGTGTTCCTATGGTGACCAGATACACTATATTTTCTGCTAAGATATACAAGTGAAAAGCAATGTATACTGCAGTAAGGGAAGACCAAACACTAATTCTTCCTAGGTTAATTATAGTCAGGATGCTGCTAATACTGATAGCTGATATTAAAACCTATTTACGCATTTCTTGTTAAAAGTGTAGTATACTATGATTACCAGAAAAATTTAACTAGATAAAAGAAAGAGTAAATATTAAAAAATTTTAATTGGTTTAGTATTTTGCTTTCAACTTTCTCCCCTACAAAAAAAATTTAAAAATCAGCAGTAAAGATCAGAACTATTGTGCACTTTGTTAACTGCACAAGCAGATTGGAATAGCTGAACTAGAGACCCAAAGAGAGAGAGAACATAGAATCATAGAATGGTTTGAGTTGGAAAAGACCTTAAAGTTCATCTAGTTGCAACTCCCTGGCCGTACACAAGAATAGTTACTACATCAGGTCGCTCATACCCTCATCCAATCTGGTTTTGAACACCTCCAAGGAATGGAACTTCCACAACTTCTCTGAGCAACCTGTGCTGGTGCCTCATCATCCTCACAGTAAAAAATTTCTTCCTAATAGCTAATTTAAATCTACCTTCTTTCAGTTTAAAACCAGTACTTCTCATCCTATTACTACACTCCCTGGTAAAAAGTCCCTCCCCATCTTTTGTGTCAGCCCCCTTTAAGTACTAGAAGGCTACTGTAAGATATTCCCAGACCCTTCTCTTCTCAGGGCTGAACTCTCAGCCCTGTCCTCATATGGAAGGTGCTCCAGCCCTCTGATCATCTTCATGCCCTCCTCTGGACTTGCTCTAACAGATCCATATCCTTCCTGTGCTGAGGACTCCAGAATTGAATGCAGTACTCCACGTGAGGTCTCATGAGTGTAAAGTCAAGGGGGAGAATCAGCTCCTTTGACCTGCTGAACACACTTATTTTGATGCAGACTAGAATATCATTGTCTTTCTGGGCTGCAAGCATACATTGACAGCTCATGTTGAGCGTCTCATCCACCAGCACCACCTGGCCTTGTTGAACTTCATCAAGTTTTCTCAAGACTGCCAGGTTCCCTCTGGATGGCATCCCTTTCCTCCAGTGTAGCAACCATACCACACAGCTTGGTGTCACTAGCAGACTTGCTGAGCCTGCCCTGAATCACACTGTCCATGTCTCTGACAGAGAGATGTGTAACAACACCAGTCCCAATAATAACTCCTGGGAACACCACTTGTTGCCAGTCTCTACTCAGACATTGAGCCATTCACCACAATTCTGAGTGTGACCATCCAGCCAATTACTTATCCATTGAGTGATCCATCTGGCAGATCTGCATCTCTCCAGTTTAGAGGTACAAATGTTGTGTGGGACAGTGCTGAATGCTTTCCACAAGTCCAGAAAGATTATTTCAGTTACTCTTCCCTTGTCCAGCAATGCTCTGGCCTCAACACAAAAGGACACCAAGTTCATCAGGCACTAGTTGCCCTTAGCAAAGCCATGTTGGCTGTTGCAAATCACCTCCTTACTTTCCATGTGTTGTGGAGAGGTTTGTTATTACATTACAGGAAGATACGTTGTCAAATGGATGATGAGATTGCAAAGGTAAGGTTTAAGAGGTTAGGAAATGCATTCACATTAACATTAACTAAATCTAAAAAGCACTTGGATGAGAGCATGCCTTGATTTCAAAAGGCCCTCGGCAACAAAGAGATGTTTGCTTTTCAGCCTTTATTTAAGAGCAGAAAGAGAGATTCCTTCTTCTGTCCTGGACAGAAACCAACCAGCCGACATTCGAGGTTCTCTGAAGAACAGAGATGACTTTTCATGCCAATCATGTGACTAGTCTTGGCATTGTCTTAATGGCATTAGTAATGTTTTGATATATGATATGTGGCAATATACTTCCTATATAGTAGAAATAATAATGCCAATATAATAAAGTGGGGGAAGATCTGTTTGGCAAGTGAAGCTAACTAAAATATTCCTACAAGTACTAAGAAACTTCTGCAGGGTTAGAGTTGAAACATGAATAAAATTAAAAGGCACACTCCATGATATTTTCCTGTATGAGTCACTGTGAATGTGTGTGAATAGTGAGAGACTGGGATTATTGGGGAATATCCAGCTATTCATTTTGCCATGAGCCTGAGACAGCTCACTCAATGCAAATGAAAGTCATGTTTGCCCCTCTGATGGCCTATTACTGGCTCAGTTTGCAAAAAGAGCTACAAATTTTGTTGAAGAATGCCAAATGTATAGTTTTGTAATGGCAATGTTACAAGAGGGAAAGAAGGGGGATGCAAATCATTTAATTGCAAAAGAAACACCTTTTTATCTAGTTTTCAGTGAGGCAAATACAGATGCAGTACACTTTTAAATTCTCCTGCTCAGAAATGCAAATGATTTTATCCAGCTGTTAAAGGTTCCAATTATCAAGTCAGGTTGAAAAAAATTGTCACATTTCCTACTGCACAACCCGTTATGCTTGCATTTCTCTAAACCTGCTTCAGCTGCACTTGCTGAGTAGTAGTAAAGGAGCTTGTCTGTAATTACAAAGGTGTTAATTTCAGCATTGCGTGTACTTTTTCTTTTTACTAGATTGGCATGAACATTTCACACTCTAGTGTGTGTTGTAATTGGAACAAACTGTGATACCTACTACTAAAAACTGAGCTCTTTGTAGCCATTCCTTGTCCTTTCCATTTAAAATTCCCTAGCCACACTTCTGCCTCCCAAGCTGCCTTTGAAGGCAGATTTATGTGTTTTAAGCACAATTCAAGCATATTGCAGGCACAGCAGGAGACTGTAAACAATCAGAAACTGAACTGGGTGAGCCCTCAGCATATCAGTGTGGTAGAACCTGAAAACCACCTGCAGCTTAATTGTTTACACATACGTTACAGATGATTCAGCATTGCTAGTAAACATTATTAAGGAACGTCAAGCAAAACACAGAGCCGCGTAACCAGCCTATGTGGATATTTGCTGGGTACATGAATCACTGCAGTATTGAAGACAGGACTTGACTGGCTCCTGGAAGTTTCACCCACTTCTTCTCATCATCTTTATTTTATATCACTGACCTCACAAAAGGATATGTGTGGGCAATATGAGAAAATAAACTCTGTTTTGATGTAAAATTGTATGATTATGTATGCATCTTTGTCACGGTTTAGCCCCAACAGGGTTAATTTCAGCAGCTAAAACTGTGTAGTTGAGCTCCCAAAATCCCTTCTCCCACCCCCAGGGAAAGGGTAAAGGAAAATAGGAGGAAAAAGGCTTGTGGGTTGGAAATTAAAGCTACAGTTTTAATGACATATTAATAATGATAATAATAACAAAGTAATAAAATATATACAAATATATGAGAACATGCCCTCACCCTACCCCCTGATGAATGCACGTAACCACAAATACTATAGCACAGACACGGGGAAGCTAGGAGGGAACAGGACTCAGGAACTGGATTCAGGAACACACAGATCTGACATCAGAAGCAACAAGTAGATAAGGNTACTTATCCATTGAGTGATCCATCTGGCAGATCTGCATCTCTCCAGTTTAGAGGTACAAATGTTGTGTGGGACAGTGCTGAATGCTTTCCACAAGTCCAGAAAGATTATTTCAGTTACTCTTCCCTTGTCCAGCAATGCTCTGGCCTCAACACAAAAGGACACCAAGTTCATCAGGCACTAGTTGCCCTTAGCAAAGCCATGTTGGCTGTTGCAAATCACCTCCTTACTTTCCATGTGTTGTGGAGAGGTTTGTTATTACATTACAGGAAGATACGTTGTCAAATGGATGATGAGATTGCAAAGGTAAGGTTTAAGAGGTTAGGAAATGCATTCACATTAACATTAACTAAATCTAAAAAGCACTTGGATGAGAGCATGCCTTGATTTCAAAAGGCCCTCGGCAACAAAGAGATGTTTGCTTTTCAGCCTTTATTTAAGAGCAGAAAGAGAGATTCCTTCTTCTGTCCTGGACAGAAACCAACCAGCCGACATTCGAGGTTCTCTGAAGAACAGAGATGACTTTTCATGCCAATCATGTGACTAGTCTTGGCATTGTCTTAATGGCATTAGTAATGTTTTGATATATGATATGTGGCAATATACTTCCTATATAGTAGAAATAATAATGCCAATATAATAAAGTGGGGGAAGATCTGTTTGGCAAGTGAAGCTAACTAAAATATTCCTACAAGTACTAAGAAACTTCTGCAGGGTTAGAGTTGAAACATGAATAAAATTAAAAGGCACACTCCATGATATTTTCCTGTATGAGTCACTGTGAATGTGTGTGAATAGTGAGAGACTGGGATTATTGGGGAATATCCAGCTATTCATTTTGCCATGAGCCTGAGACAGCTCACTCAATGCAAATGAAAGTCATGTTTGCCCCTCTGATGGCCTATTACTGGCTCAGTTTGCAAAAAGAGCTACAAATTTTGTTGAAGAATGCCAAATGTATAGTTTTGTAATGGCAATGTTACAAGAGGGAAAGAAGGGGGATGCAAATCATTTAATTGCAAAAGAAACACCTTTTTATCTAGTTTTCAGTGAGGCAAATACAGATGCAGTACACTCTTAAATTCTCCTGCTCAGAAATGCAAATGATTTTATCCAGCTGTTAAAGGTTCCAATTATCAAGTCAGGTTGAAAAAAATTGTCACATTTCCTACTGCACAACCCGTTATGCTTGCATTTCTCTAAACCTGCTTCAGCTGCACTTGCTGAGTAGTAGTAAAGGAGCTTGTCTGTAATTACAAAGGTGTTAATTTCAGCATTGCGTGTACTTTTTCTTTTTACTAGATTGGCATGAACATTTCACACTCTAGTGTGTGTTGTAATTGGAACAAACTGTGATACCTACTACTAAAAACTGAGCTCTTTGTAGCCATTCCTTGTCCTTTCCATTTAAAATTCCCTAGCCACACTTCTGCCTCCCAAGCTGCCTTTGAAGGCAGATTTATGTGTTTTAAGCACAATTCAAGCATATTGCAGGCACAGCAGGAGACTGTAAACAATCAGAAACTGAACTGGGTGAGCCCTCAGCATATCAGTGTGGTAGAACCTGAAAACCACCTGCAGCTTAATTGTTTACACATACGTTACAGATGATTCAGCATTGCTAGTAAACATTATTAAGGAACGTCAAGCAAAACACAGAGCCGCGTAACCAGCCTATGTGGATATTTGCTGGGTACATGAATCACTGCAGTATTGAAGACAGGACTTGACTGGCTCCTGGAAGTTTCACCCACTTCTTCTCATCATCTTTATTTTATATCACTGACCTCACAAAAGGATATGTGTGGGCAATATGAGAAAATAAACTCTGTTTTGATGTAAAATTGTATGATTATGTATGCATCTTTGTCACGGTTTAGCCCCAACAGGGTTAATTTCAGCAGCTAAAACTGTGTAGTTGAGCTCCCAAAATCCCTTCTCCCACCCCCAGGGAAAGGGTAAAGGAAAATAGGAGGAAAAAGGCTTGTGGGTTGGAAATTAAAGCTACAGTTTTAATGACATATTAATAATGATAATAATAACAAAGTAATAAAATATATACAAATATATGAGAACATGCCCTCACCCTACCCCCTGATGAATGCACGTAACCACAAATACTATAGCACAGACACGGGGAAGCTAGGAGGGAACAGGACTCAGGAACTGGATTCAGGAACACACAGATCTGACATCAGAAGCAACAAGTAGATAAGGTTCTCACTGGATGTCATCCATTGCAGAACAGGGAAAGACCTTCATGATATCTCAATTTTATACCAAATATGATGCATGTGGGATGGAATACTCTATTGGTCAGTTTATGGTCACTTATCCTGTCTGCCCCTCCCTACAGGTGCGGCCCTTTTTAGCCAGCTGGAGAATGACCTTGTTTACTATAAGAGTAAGTATAAGAATTGGCCTTTTTGCATACCAATGCCCTGTGTTATCATTTCTAGAGATAAACTGTCTGGAAAACACACTGCTTGCTTTCAGAAAATGAAATTACTTTGGAAAGATTGAGTTAGAGTCACAAAATTGACTGTAATTTAGCTCAAACCACAGCAATCTTGAAGAACTTCCACTTGGTTCTGAATTAAACACCTGTTAGAAAAATACTGTAGATGTACATAATATAAGGCTCATTTCCCTTGGTCCATCAAGTTCAACAGTATATAGACCAGTAAGACAAAGACAGGAAAGATATTATGGTCTTCTCAGCTTTTTCTGTGCTACAAGGCTTTTTTGACTTCTTGCATGTGTCTAGGACCTTGTTCCTACTGGAAGAGGAACCAATTATGCTTTGTGCTAAGCTCAATGCTGAGTGAGTGTTTTGGGATTCCTCTGCCATTGTGTAAAACATCAGACCTCTCAAGGGACTTCCAGATGTCCTAAGTTATTTTAGAGATAGGCTCAATTTGATTAAGATTATGATACTTGTAGAGTACAGCAAAAAGTAGGATATGTAATGATTAAGGTTGACTGGTTTAAACACGGAAACCTTATCTTTGCTTAAATTGTATGCTAGACCCAAACACTTTTCATGGCTCTTAAAGTTAGCATTTAGCAACTGCCTATGACCACTATTATTGACAGAGAAACACTGTTAAAGACTGTTTTTCACTGGAGTCTGCTACTCCAGTAGTAGGTTCCTTCATTTTGAACTTCAGGCAGCTGATAAATTCATGGGTAAATTTTCTAATGAGAAAGTTTCGCCCAAGGCAATGTTTCCATCTAAACTCTCTGGCTTTCTTCAGCTGTCCATCAGCCTGATTGATAGATCCTTCAGACAACCCGAACTCATTTTGTAGAATGTGACCCCTGTCTTTAATCTTCCAAACAAATGAGCAGCTGCAATCTTCCTATCTACAAACTCTGAGCTGAGGAACAGAATCACTGTAACATGACTGCTGCTACAACTGGACAAGTCTGAAGAGATGAGCTCTTAAATCTCATACGGCCTGATGAAATAGATATTAAACTTGGCCTGATTCTTTTTTAACTTTTTGCCTTAAAAGTCTTACATGAGATGAGATACACAGAAGTCTCTGTTGGAGACTTCTAACAGTCAAGCTGTGAAACACAGTATTCATGTTTTAAACACAAATTGGCAGAACTGAACTTGTTCTGGTTATCCTTTCAAATGTCTAGTTGCACCCTCTGGAATCCTTCTGGAAAGACTGCAGAAAAAAACAAGAAATGTTGGTTAAACCTGAAACCCTTCTAAAATATTTTACTGCTCTACAAAACAGGGTATGTGGATGCCCCATCCCTGGAGGTGTTTAAGGCCATATTGGATGGGCCTTGGGTAACTTGATCTAGTGGGATGTCCCTGCTGATGTCAGGGGGGCTGGAACTAGGTGATATTTAAGATCCCTCCCAACCCAAACTATTCTATGATTCTATGAATGTATATTTATCTAGGGCTGTGTACCTCAAGGATATTGTAAGTGGCTGAGAAATTAGTTTCCACACTGGATGAAAAATATGATTTTTCAGTCTGTCTGTATCTGAGAACTGAAATATACAGAAGCATGTGACAGTGTTGTAATTAAGTTTTTTTGTTAAAAGGAAGATAAATCCATTAAATTAAACTGAATTCAATTAAAAAATCAATTAAAAGAAAACAAAAATATCCAACAGGAAACAGTCATCTTGTTCTGCAAGTAAAGCCTAAAAGTATGGAACAGGTGACCTTGAGTGCTGTCATGAAACACATCCAAGAGAATTGGGTGATAAGACCCAGTCAACACTGGTTCACAAAAGGCAGGTCTTGCCAAACTAACCTGATTGCCTTCTATGACCAAGTGACTTGGCTACTGGATGAGGGAAAGGCTGTGGATGTGGTCTTCCTGGACTTGAGCAAAGCCTTTGACACAGTTTCTCTCAGCATTCTGCTATGGGAACTGTCAGCCTCTGGCCTGGACAGGC
>WAAB01013709.1:93901-108457 GCA_013389865.1 Piaya cayana
CTTCCCAGGGAGGTGGTTGATTCCCCTTCCCTGGAGGTGTTTAAGGCATGGGTGGACGAGGTGCTGAGGGGCATGGTTTAGAGATTGGTGGGGATGGTTGGACTCTATGATCCCATCGGTGTCTTCCACGGGAAGTCCACGGGTGTCTTCTATGATTCTATGATTTTTTTATTTCAAAGATGTTAGCAAAATTTTGTGAATTTTCATCAAAAGCCTTCTATCTTATTTTAACACTCTGTACACCTGCAGAATTCATTTACAATCCTGACCTTTTCTTTTTTATTAACTCTAATTATAAAAAGTTATTTCTGGCTTAATCATTATTTTTCTTCAGAATTCGAAGGCTTTTCTGTCTTAACGGCAGTAAGATTCCTCTCTCTCCCCGCAATGTTGGTGTTTTAGAAGCAGCTTTGACACCAATATTTACATATATCACTGAATGGCAATGGCTGTGTACCTTGCAGTTGGAAGAAGTGGCTTTATGACTATTCATAAATTATCTATATGACTGATTTACATGACAAATACTGTAATAATCAATAATTGACAGCATATTAATGTTGATATATTGTCCCTGTTTCAACTTTGTTTTAATTTTTCCTCATGATTAAAATTAGATTATATCAAGTTCTCATTCACATATAAGATAAAAAGAACCACCAAGAAAAGTGTTTAGTTTTTCCTTTTCAAACCCCCTTAAACCTCGTAAGTTAAGTCATGGAAACCTATAAAGCTCCTTTAGTGAAAACACATATACATTGCATATGTTGCTGGATTTGTTGAGGTCATTTGATATATCTGCGTTCTGTAATGTGTGACTGCATCTCATACAAAGATTTGAAAAGGTAAGCTATATTGAAAATGTTAAGCTTTTTAAATGAACACTTTAAAAAGAAATTAGGCACCAGAAGCATATACCTGTAACACTATTTACCGTTCCACTCAATATAAAGAATGGATATTTGATAAATAGTTAATGTGAAATACTCTGTTCAGTAAGCTGACCATTTATTCCACCTTATTTTTTTTCCATTGTGTGTAATTTTGTCATAAAAACACAGACAAACTCTAGTTTGCAATATATGTGATCTAATTAAAGGTAAATAATAGACAGAATCAGGAGGACTATTTAGTTACATGGAGTTGAAAAATAGGGTGAACGTGAATGCTGCTTGGTATTAAATTACCTTCATCGTTTAAAAAACACCTGGATGGGTTCAAGAAGTAAAGTTAGGCTGAGAAAAATATGAATTAATGAATAACATATTTCTGTGATAGAATGTTTTTGACTACTATACAGACCTATAAATAAAGCATGCTATGTGCATAGTTGGCACCCACCAATTGACTAATGCTAATGTAAGTAGACACAGATTTCTAGAGTTTTTTTATATAAAATGTGGCTAGTTTCTGCTTTCTATGCTATGTTAATGAACACCAGGGAGACTATCGGCTATATTTTAACTTTTTGTTTATTTCATCAGACTCATGCTGAGAGAGAAGTAAGTGCCATTCCCATAGCATAGGGCTTACCATATGTACTTAAAAGGTCCATACTTACACAATTAATCACATTTTAAAAATTATTTGCTTTCCCTTCATTGAAAACAATAGGCTTTTGTTACTTTTAACAGCTTATGCACAAAAGAAAGGCACTAGCTGCTATAATACTGTAATTGCATAACATTGCCTACAATAAATCGCTGAATTTTACTATGTCTGGACTGCAACAAGCTCACGATTATCTAAAGACAGTGGAGGATTATTTCCCACTGGAAGAAGAGACTAGTGAATTTAGCAGCTTTTTTTTTGGAGAAGACGTACATTGGTAAGATCAGCTGAGAGGTTATAGAGAAGAAAACTAGTTCCTGGCAGTAGAGGAAACAATTATCCCAAAAGTCTTAGTATCAGCAGCAAAGAAAAATTCTACCTAAAAAACAACAACAGAACAGTAACAACAGGTAAGAATTAAGAGTATATATGGCAATAGTAAATAAATGGTAAAGATAACTGAGTTTCTTTTTGGTTTGGGTAGCAGTTAATTCAGCATCCTAGGAGTGGATCTGGAATATAGAATCTGAAGGGATTTCTGCTCTTCTTAACACTTAATAGCAGGCAATGAGGATAAAAATAGACCAAATTCTTCCCCTGTTAGAGAAAAAAAAGGATGATCCATGCCTCTCTTCTTCAAAAAGTAGAGAAGCAAGAGAAAACAGAGTAAGATGTAGAGATAGAGATAGATAGAGATAGAGATAGAGATAGAGATATACAATAGAGTTTAAAGAGTAATTAAAGGGGCACAGAGGAGAGAACTAACAGCATGGAGAAAATAGCACATGGCAGTGCCATGTCCTGCACCTGACTGCCTTTGCTTAGAAGAGCAAGAGGAACAAAGGACATACTTAGCAAAGCAGCAGTTCCCTGCTTATTTAAGCCTTAGGAAAGTTTATACTGGAATAAGTTGCCTTAAAAGTGTGGTAGGCTAGTGAGAATCTTTAAGTAAAATGGAACCACTAATCATAAGAATGAGCTCCATGAACTCTCAGGAAAAAAAGGCAAGTATAGGAGACAATAAGGAAACAATTCTAACTGCATTTCAACCAAAACATGTTTGTTCTTACACATAAAGCAAGGAAAAAAAACCAACCTCTACTAACAGCGTTAGATGAACTTCCACATTAGATGAGGAGGGAGAATTTGAGCTTAGCTTCTGAGAAAAGAAGAAACAGCAAGCTAGAAGGCAGAGAAGACTAAAAAGACTACTACAGAAGTGCACAACACATTATGTAATATTTTAAAGATATTTGGGACCACATTAAAAAGAAAAAAGAAAAAAAAACTGGAGTCCCTGGTCTCTAAAGTAGAATTCTGAACTCAGAGTGATCCACAATATGTTAGGAGAAGATATCTCTTCTAAGGATAGGAGTGAGCCCTACATATCATATGGTTGCATGTAAGTGGTCACATCTATGTTGGAATTTCTCTGTACAGAAAACTTGCTTGCAAAGAGAGACTTGGGCAAGTAGAACAGGTCTCAGTCTTGTCTTTTAAAGTTCCAATATGTTCTATCCACTCATTAGTTAATGTGAACTGAGATGCTAGACATGGGAAGTTATCCTCTCCATTGTAAATAACAGACCCAGTGGACACTCCCTCATATCTGCACTGTTAATTCATCTCAAGACCTGTTAATCTTACATTATTTTGTCCACAATCATTTAATGCAACAACATTAATTCCAGCAATGGAAAATGGTCCTGCCCAACTTACCTTGAGTCTCATTGTGAGTAAACTCTCTCAGCATGTTGGAAAAAGTCGGTTTGAATGTTCTCAGCCTCAAAAACTTGTGTGTCCATTATTCTGACAACCTACCTTTTATATTCAAGGTAGCTACTTGCCTTACTCTTCCAAGATTGCAGCCATCTTTTGTGAGAAGCCGTTTGGTCAGTTTGTGGCTGGCATGTGTCCCAAAATGCTTGCTCCATTGAATCCCCTCAGGAGGCCTAAATCTCTGGCCTCACCTTGTCAGACTGGCATAGCTCAAGGTATGCTGTACTTACTGTCTAAAGACTGGTTACAGACAGGTAGGGTGGCAGCAGGTGAGCAGGTGCTGGCAGAGTAAAGCAATCCTTGTGCTGGCATTGCTGGGACACTGAAGGATCAAGAATGAATCACTAAATCCAACAAATATTGAGGTAGACTGACTATGAGATTCTAAACCATCCTGTCAGAAAATTTGTTTTGTTCATTCTTGAAATGATGAGAAATCTATTGCACATATTTGGAATCCTATATAAGCAAATGGGGTCAGAATTTGGTTTTGACAGCTTTTCTGCTCTATGTGAGAGGCAAGACTGACTTTGAAAGATTTCCATGAATTTACTATGAGAGCACACTCCAAAGGTTTGTAAGAATTTTGGGATCCATTGCAGCACTGTTCACAGTGACCTTTTCTGTTATGTTATTGAATATATGGACCTGGCTGTCAATTTTAATAGAGAAGACAATTTTGTTTAACACAGAAATGTATCTTTAATAGCCAAACCTGTAGCTGTGAGCATTCCTTGAAAGTCTCAGGCAGAAAGATCTCTGGAAATGCAGTTGAATTGATTTTAAATCCTAGGAAGGACTGAATGTCCATATGTCCATGGATTATAAGATTTTCTGATACCACAGGACCTTGAAGTAGTACCACAACACAAATTAATTTGTCGAGTACTCATAAAGAGAGACGGGTTTTTTCACTTTATTCCAATGATTGAAGAATGGGATTAGGAGGCAGAACTTGGAGACTTGTATTCTCAACCCTGCTGCTCATTTATTGTGTAACTGCACAAACCACAACTGCATTAGAAAGCTGAGACATTCTCTGAATATGTGCAATGTAGTCCCGTAGTAGCACTCTGAAAAGTCTCTGTTCCAGGTACAGCCCAGCAATCAAATGAGCAGATTCAGGTTCTGCTGCCAAGCTTGTGGCTGTTTGTCCTTCATCCAGTATTCTGTGGTCACCAGGGAAAATATTGCACTTGGAGTCACAAGAAGCTTCTGTGGCTGCAGGTCCCAGGTGGTTCGTGTTGTTTATTTTCTTTTTTAATTTAGTGTGGGCTGACAGCCATGGAGGGTACTTTCACGTGAGTCAAGCCATTTATGATGCCGGGAGTAATATTGGGTTGATTGGAAGCCATCACCCAGAATTCACACTCTGTTTATTGGTGGTGGTGAAGCCCTTACAGAGTAGTAAACATAAAGTCTAGACTGCTGTTTAGGTTCCCCACCAGCTGCATCAAATAGGCCATCAAATTAGTTTGAATTTTTTCCCCAGCATTTTACAGTGATTACTTCCTGGAAGGCATTATCTTCAATAGATTCTACATCAACTATTTTAGATGAGTTTTCATATTTGTTACTTACTGCTTACAAATCCTTTTGCATTTAACAGTGGGCTAACAGTATGATTTATTAACAGGTCAATAATGTAAGATCAGTATTCTAGTTTACTATGTTATATGTTTGATTTCCTTATTACACTTTAGTAATGCTGCAATAAAGAAAGCATCCTGGTGCTTTTTCTATTTGTTTTATTAAACCTCTTTGCTGCAGGGTATTTGGCAGTTATCATGTAAGTTCCCTTTTAAAATGCCAGCTGCACTTATTCATTTCCTCTATCCTTAAATGTTCCTCAATAAACTAAACAAACTACTTTTTAGAATTAACATATAATGTAAAATTTGCATGATCCCGTCAGTGTGTCAGAAGCTGCTGTACCTTTATTTTCTTTTTAATGATAAAATTACAATGTTTATAAGCACTGTAAAAGTTTTTTTTTCAAAACATGGAAATGTGCATTAATATATATTCACGTACCTCACCTGGAATTGTTTACTTGCAATAAATAAACTGAAGATTTCATGTATCTTCACATACTGTTCTTTCCTCATTTCCAGTTGTATTTACATTCAAGAAGTATCAGAAATTGCTGCTGTATGGATAAAATTGTAGGAAATAATTTTGAAGAAATATGGATAAAGTAATTTTTCCCTCACATAAAATTTCTACTTGGTGATAACAACTTCCGCATGCAATAATCTAGTCAGTATAATAATTATAATAGTCAGTGAAGTTAATTGTGGCAAATGATTTAAATCTGAAATGAGTAGTTCTGCTAAGCTCATTTGCATTATCAGATGACATACTTAGTTATACCGAAGTATTAGTGCTGTTGTCCTACTATAAGAAATCTTGTATATTGGGAAATAGTACTCAAATGTGTAAATTAAAAGAAGCTGTGTTGTCTACTTTCTTTCACAAAAAATAATTATTTTTTTTTTAAATAGACTCTAAGGAGTGATGTCCTCATCCCACAGCAATATCAAGCATGTTTTGACCATACCTAAAGAAAGTCTGTCAAAGTGGTTTGCTGGCAATTCTCCCTATTTCAGAATCCATTACTTTTCAGTCTGTTACTGGTGGAGATGGTTTTTTTTTCCTTTATGTCTGCAACAACTTTTATATGTTGGAGTAGTTATTTTGTATATTCTCTGTCTTCTTTTGCTTCCAATTCATGTTTTCTGGGCCATTGTCTGACCATTTTTGCCATTCTTTTCTGTTCTGCCAGTAACATTCTGTTGGTCCAAATCTCTTTATGCCCACTGTAACCCAATCCAAAGTGTTAAGTAACAGGTACAGAGTTCCTTACATGATGATACACCTTCACAATTTTACCTCATATGTAAATCAGTTGGACATTAGCTCTTTTTATGTCTCTACACTTTTTTCTTATGTTTACACCCACCATACACCCCACCCACCCACCATGCAAAACTGCTTACTGTGGGTTTATTTTTCCTTCCTGTAGTTGTATGAATGATTTATTTGATCTCCAGTGTAGTTCTTTATGTTGTACCTTGTGAATTATACCCTTATTGCATCAGACAACCTCTCCAATGTTGTTGATATCATCTCAAATGCACATCTGAACTCTCCAAGTTGTTTGATGGTTCATAAAAACTAAGATATGTGATTACTCAAGATTCATAGCAATGGCAGCTCTTGACCCCAGATACCACATAGATTCCCACAGGTCCCTGGGTGATAGATCCTTCCAGTCTGACAATTATTTCAATCCAACAACTATTCACACAGGACAGTTCTCCCATTGTTCACCCACTTGCCAACAGTTTCAATTCCTCTGTGTTTCACTGCTTTACTTCTGAGAAGGAAATTTGAGATCATGTCAAATACTTCACTGCAGTCAATTTGTATCATATCTACTACTTCTTCCTATTCACAATGCCATTACCAGTAGGAATCTGATATTTCTTGATATTACTGATTTTTGACAAATCCTTTGAGTTCTTAGTCATTACCCTGTGTTTTTAATCCTGCTTACAGATCTTATTTATTCTGGTATTTTCAGAAAATGGAAATCAGGTTGATTGATCTATAAGCCCATTATGCCTCATTCTAAAAAATATATATAACATTGTCTCGGACCAGATAGTGGAGTGAGCTTCACTGCCTGTGAAGGGCTGAGGTAGACCTACAGTCCTGGAACCAAAATCCACTAGTGTGATAAAACTCCAGCCTTTCCTCTTCACACCACACCAGTCAGCCATGCAGATTCTCCCTGTGCATTCCTATACCCTCCCATTTTTCCTGCCTCTACTCTACTCAGGAATTACACAAAAGAACATTCATGTGAGATGGCTGAAGCTGTTATATAATCTCCATTCTACACCTGCTCTCCTCCCTTTCTTCTTTTATTTTTCCCAAACACTTTTGCTTTTTTGAAAGCCAAAATCAAAGAAAGCTGTTTCTATATGTTATCTGAAAATAACAACTCCTCAAGTTCATCTTCCTTCCTGTAAAAAAGAAATATTGTTGTCTTGGGCAGTCTGCCAGGAAAGACCAAGATTCAGTCAATTGAAAACATCACTAACAACAGAGAAAGCTCAATTGCTGAGAAACTGAGAGGGAGAGCATCGAGACAGTCTGTAGCTTTGAGAGGTAAAGTGATGTTGTTAGCAGCTTGGATCCGTTTTCTCAATAGTCTTAGATAGAATGAAGAAGACTTTAAATATTCAGTTTTGTGCCAATAAAGAAAACTGAAAATGAAGATGATGCACACTATGATATGTTTTTGTGAGTGGGAGACAGACTAAAGAAAGAGGCATGGCATTAGGTTGCCATTGAGCCAGTGAATATTCATTCTATAGTCTTGTTTGTGGTGTTTTGTTAGGATAAACTAGTGTATTTGCTACAAGAATTTATGATAAAGAAGATATTTAATAATTAATATCCCTGTGTACTCGTGTTATCGCAATCTGTAATATTTTTGTTTAAAATTACTGTTCTTCAATTCTTCAAAATTACTGTTCTTCTTGCCAGACACAGAATCACATGTTCCATGAGTTACTTCACCAATTATTTAATAAACATTCGCAACCTAACCTTAAATGAATAAATGACTAGTCAAATGACTGGAGCAAATGTCATCAATCAATCTCATATACCCAATATGTAAGCTGTTTCATTGGAGTAAAACATATGGTTGTAGTTTAAAAAGAAAATCCTTTGGAAAACTTCATACAACATTGCTTAAATTGAAGCTAATCTTTGACATAATCCAATATGGAGAGAGTGAGAGAGATTTGTTTCCTTCCAATGTGATTATAGAGTCTAACTTTGAAAGAGTCTTTTCCAAATATTTCATAAATCACAGTAAATTACTTTAGTGGGAAAAAAATAAAGGGGAAAAAAAGAATTAAATAACATGTCACAATTGTGAAGGTTAACAGAATTAGCGTTATCAAAAATTATCACCTAGCAAGCAAGAGCCCATATTATCCTCTTTCTGTAGTGTAGGGGGCCCAAGAACATAAGTTAACCCTAAAGATTTCAATCATCAGTTAATAAAGGGAGTGACATAAAATTCTTCAGAGATAGCTACCTGTAGCCTGGGCTGCAGCACTGGCAGGAAGGCAGGCATCGATCTTTCTATGTCCTTGCTGCCAGGACAGAATCACAGAATCACAGAATCACAGAATCACAGTAGGAATGGGCCAGATTGTGCAAGATTCCTTGTCCTCTCTCCAAAAGTGCTTGTCATCAGAGCAGGTTGGGTGAAGTATAGCATACTGGGCTGGCACTTAGTGGAGAAGGCAAGAAAATCAAGTGGAAGAGCAAATTACAAGAACTACATTGACTTTTGAAGCAAAATTTGTCTCAATTGTCTTTTTCCAGCCAGATCATTACAGGCTGCTTGCATGTAAGGTTTCTTCATATTAAGTAAAAGCATCAGTATGAGCCTTTCTTCAGTTGTTGGGCAATAGAAAACATTCTTCACAAGAATCCGAACTTGCTTCTGCTCCCAAACTTCACAGCTCAATGGAATGAAATGTTGGAAATAGTTTCAAATGTAGGTAATTTTGTTAATCTTTGTTTAGAAGTGGAAGGAAACCAAAATTAGAACTGAAGTATATAAAAGTGGATATGAAAACTGCAGTTGTGTGATATATGATGTGCTCTGAAAGTCACCGATATTTATATGCACTCTACTGAGAGCTATGCGTCACAGTTGATGTGGAAATTTCCTTTACTATCAAAGGGAATGCCTTTTAGGATACAATCTCATGAACTGACCCATGTCATCTTTTCAGAGCTGCTATTCATATTTTTATCATAACATTTCTTGGATATTTTCCCACCTATCTATATCCTATAATGAAAAACTAAGCAGCAAACAGATTTAAATAGTTTAAATAAAAACCTCAGTTAGAAGAACAGAATGTAATAATGAACATATAATCTAAGCGCTTTTCTTAAAATATTAAAGCAAAGTATTTTTGCTAAAAATTCCTATGGGGAGCTCCTGCTCCAAGTTCTCGTCCTGTTGTTGACAATACATAACTTATTAAACAGCAAAAGAAAAGTTATCAGTTTTACAAGATTTAGTTCTGAAGTGAAACAAACAGTAAAGCTGATTTGACTAAAAGCAAAGGTTGTTTCGTCGTACCAGATGAGTGAAATCCTAAACAACAAATAGGGGTGGTTTTAAATCTTAAACAATATTACAGGCCAAAGTTAGTTAATTTTCCACTAAAAGGGACTAAGTCACTTCCAAAGAGGATAGGTACCTACCTAGATTACTCAGGTTTCATCTACTAAAATCAAGCAACATCACTTTTAAATATTACCCAATTAATTCTTAATCTGGCAGTGCTATCTGGAAAAGCACTAAATTCTCCCTGCCTCCAAATAGTAAAGTAATAGTTTTATTTTAAATAAACCAAGCATTACTCATTAGAGCCAACAGAAAATATATCCTCTTAAATATAGCTATTCTAAAATATGTAAATTTGACAAACACAAAAATCAAAATAAAATACAAAAGGGAAAATATTCTGGTACTTCTAAACTCACACAAGTGTGACAAGCAGTGTAATTCCTCAGTTAATTTACAGATTTTATTGCTATCTCATATATGCAGAGATCCAAATTCTCAGTTGCTTGGGGTCTCAGATTCTGGCTTTTCACACAGAAACAGAATATATAGCTTTCTTACAAGCAAGTCAGATTGCTATAGTGGAACACAAATACTTGTGAATGTTCTAAATGCTTGAACTTATTGGGTGAACTTTGGAAAGCTCTGGAAATCATGATTAATGTCTAATCAGAGTCATTGTAAATGGAACTGAAACCTGCAAGCTAAATTCAGAATCTTCTGGCATTCTGTAGGTTGGGAATGCCACCATAATTGTTACTTGCCTAAGTGAAGAACCTTCTCAGGAGTATTTAGGAACAGGGCTGTCTGCCACAGCTAATAACTCACTCAGTATCTGCCCCTCCAGAATCATAATGCTCTGGCCTCAGCCACATGCCTGCTCTGTATGACAAAGCAGCTGATGAATGGTAAGACCAAGCAGAAATAGTAATGAGTCTTGGGATTCAGGGGGACACTACCCACCTTATGTGTTGGAAGAATTTATGAAGATAACATGACGTACTAATATATTTTTACAGTCCAAACAAGATATTTTATGCCAGCTGTGGGATCCACACATAGTTTATCAATATGACTTCCAAGACCTTTCCCCTTTTTAGTCTGTGCTTGTACATAGCATTGTTATGAAAGCAGGTAAAAGCAAGTTGTTAAATAGAAAACTCATGAACATGAAGAGAAACTCCTTTTGCTTCTTTTTCTGATCTTTTTAGATCCATTTTGAACAGTAATGAAGGAGGCACAATGCCTTTCATGAGTAAGATCTCTCTATTGCAATTATGCACTTCTCTTTAACATTATTTTCTCTCCTGGTGCATTGGAGGATGCAAAAATATTCTGCACAGCCATATTATTGTATGTTTCACAGACTCTTCAGCAAATTTTACGACACAGTGGTTAACATCATCGGATCTTATTTTTTGCTTTAAAATCAGTGTAGTTGACTGAGTTGGAAATGTTACTTGCAAAATTGTAACACTGGTATGCAGCTCTTGTCGGTCACCTGGAACTGTAGCTGCTCTAAAATATGAGCCAACTATTTGAGAGCTAGGTGAAATTTAACATATTTATTTACTTAATTATGATCAATGGGCTTATTTACAAGTAGCTCACTTCCTG
The DNA here is from genome assembly GCA_013389865.1 of Piaya cayana. Classification (NCBI taxonomy): domain Eukaryota; kingdom Metazoa; phylum Chordata; class Aves; order Cuculiformes; family Coccyzidae; genus Piaya; species Piaya cayana. The sequence continues at coordinate 105,021 of WAAB01013709.1, forward strand.
CTTTAACAGTTAAACAGAAGCAGTAATTTCAAAGGAGTATTTTTAAAATGCAGTAAAACTATTTGACCACTAGGCAATGAAGTACATAATAAATAGCCTGACATTTCTATAGACTATTCTGTATAATTCACAAAATGGACTGTGTGACAGCAAGGAATTCCAAATTTCAGAATAATCACCCAGACAATTGTGACACAAGATTCCACAACATATATAAAATATGGATTTATTCCAAAACACATGCATGCCAAATTCAAAGCCTTTCTAACAGCTTCTTCTCCCAACCTGTGATCATATCACACCTCCAAAACAGGCCCAAGGAAGTGGATTACACTATGTAGATTAGTATTTCTTTTCAGTGTGTTTTGCAGGCTTGAGCTGTGGAGTGAAGTCTGGATGCTCGACTGCTACACATACAAATAAAAAGAAAAGTGCAGAGCATTGCAAAACCCTTTCAAATAAAATTAATACACTAAATTTATTAAAATATTTATTTCCATTTTCCTTGCCCTTTTCTTTTTTTTTTCTTTCCTTGTAGTAAAGGAAAAAAACAAAATAAACTGCTATGTTATTTTGCAGGTGGATGACAGTAAACACACGGGCTAGCTTTGTTTGAGTTAGATAGAAAGGATGCAAGGTTTTAAACTAAGGAAATAAGTGATTCAGCATGACCAGGAAAATGGATACTTTGATAAGTACTTTTTTTGTTTTGTGGTGCTTTATAATACATAATCAAATTCCACAACAGTAAATGTGGATTAAGTCAATGGTGAAAACAGATTGTTAATGAAAATATAATAGGTTTATGATCATTTCCCAGAAGATTACTCCTTCACTGTACAACAGCTTATAAATTTATAGTGATCTAAAGTGAAATTACATTTCTTGGAGTTTTCAAAGCCAACAATGGTATTCAGCCCCAGATTTAAAGGAAACCATTAGTCTTGGTCTGTCATGTGCATCAAGGTTTAGAAGGCAGTACACTGTTACATCATTGAACCTCTGCCAAATATCCCAAAAGGAAAGCAGAAGAGCCATACATCTGGCCTGCAACTCTGCCAGCCACACTGTCATGTCTGTGGCCCAGGCAGCTATGGTAAAAGGCACATACTGAATACCTTTGCTCACACTGCAGAGGTGAGAATGTGATGGCAGAATTATGCCGAGGCCCCTACAAATTTCTTCTGGGAAGAATTTCTATAGTAACTGACCATTACCATGACCCCAATCCCACATCAAGGCTTCACCAGTGCTCAGGAGTGAGGCTACACATAACTTAGTGTAGGATTGGAGTCCAAATACAAATTGAAATTTGCTCTGTCTTCCTGTGCATCCCGTATGTTTGAACCACATTGTCAGCATCTGTTTAGATTAATCTAGTGAGTCAGGAATTTTCCAATGAAACCATGTTTTACTAGAAAGACGGCAGTTTATCAAAACTGAAATTTTGTGGCATCGTGCCAGATTTTGTTGAAAAGCTTTCAGATCCTTGATCGTTTTCAATGAGAGAAAGAACCTGCAGCCCTGAACATCTAGTCCAAGTCACCACCCTAGCTAATATCACAGAATCTTCTGTAAACTGTATATTGTACTTCTTTTATTCTGTGGACAAACCTTTCTTTTCAGTCTGGAAATTCTATTTGACTGAAGAAGTGTGTGGTTCTTTGTGCTTTCTGGACATCTGGAAACCTGAAAAAAAGGAAGAGCTCAACCAGGCTGTTGAACATCTGGAAATTGTGAGCAAATGACAATTATATGTAAACAGATCAACTGCATGGCACATGAACCCATGTTTCCACCAGGACTTTCCCCCCGAAATTGGTGAAGTCCAGTTCCCCCAAGCGACATCTAGTAGCCGTATCCAAATGAGCTGGCTTTTACATTTCTAACATGCCACCCTATTAAGCTACATAATTCTTCCCAGAGCAGAGCAACTCCTGTTGGATGGACTGAAAATACACCATGTGTGCTTCTGGATCTGGAGCACATATCTGACAGTCACATGTCCCTCATTTGTGGGAATGCTTCCAACCTGCAAGGTCTGAAGTACACTATCCAGGCAATCTTATGGGAGCTGTCTGCTGTGAATGCTGGCACAAGGTTCATTTGTGTATTATCCCCACTATACAACAGCTCTACTATATGCACACTTTATCAAACCCGTTAAAACCACCTTGGTCAGCTTTCAGCAATATACACCTCCAAACATCATTAATTTCCCTGATGTGGCAAATGTTTGAGGAAGTTAAATGTTTTTGGCTCATTCTAGTTAATTATTTGGAATAAGAACTGTCTCCATCTACGATGTTCAGCACAGTAAAAAACAACAGCAGTACTCCATAAATTGCTAATAATAAGCATAGAATCATAGAATCACAGAATCATAGAATGATCAAGGTTTGAAAAGACATCTAAGTCCAACCATCAGCCCAACATCACCATACCTACTAAATCATGTCCCAGACTACCACATCTACACTTTTTTTTTTAATACATTTAGGGGTAATAACTCCACCACTTCTGTAGGCAGCCTGTTCCAATGCTTCACCACTCTTTCAGTAAAGAAATTTTCCTAATATCTAATCAAAACCTCCCTGGCACAACTTGAGGTCATTTCCTCTCATGCTATCACTTGTTACTTGGGAAAAGAGACCAACACCCACCTCACTACAACCTCCTCTCAGGTAGCTGTTGAGGGCAAAAATGTCTCCCCTCAGTCCCCTCATCTCCACACTAAACAGCCTCAGTTCCCTCAGCTGCTTCTCAGATTTGTGCTCCAGACACATAGAATCATAGAATTGTTAGGGTTGGAAGGGATCATCTAGTTCCAAATCCCCTTACATACGCAGGGACACCTCCCAGTAGATCAGGTTACCCAAGGCCCCAACCAACCTGGCCATAAATTCATCCAGGGATGGGGCATCCACAACTCCCCTTGGCAATGTGTTCCAGTGCCTCACTACTCTCACAGTGAAGAAATTCTTCATAATGTCTAGTCTAAATCTGCCCTTCTCCAGTTTATACCTGTTCCTCCTTGTCCTTTATGAATAGTCTCTCTCCAGCTGCTGCAGTTACTCCATCATAGAAAGCCGCTAAGTTGGTCATACAGGATTTATCCCTGGTGAAGTCATGCTGTCTGCCATTAAACACCTCCCTGTCCTTTGTGTGCTTTAGCATAAATTGTAGGAGGATGTGTTCCATGATCTTCCCAGGCACAGAGGTGAGGCTGACACATCGGTAGTTCTCAGGGTCATTTTTTCTGCTCTTCCAGTCATCAGGGACTTTTCTTGATTTCCACGACTTCTCAGATATCATGGAGAGTGGCTTGGCAACCATATCAGCCAGTTCCCTCAGGACTCTGGGATGCATCTTATCAGGTCCCATTGACTTATAAATAAAGACAAGAAGGCCAATGGCATCTTGCCTTGTATCAGAAA
>WAAB01013709.1:108879-121523 GCA_013389865.1 Piaya cayana
AGGTGGTTGATTCACCTTCGCTGGAGGTGTTTAAGGCACGGGTAGATGAGGTGCTAAGGGGCATGGTTTAGAGCCTGGTGAGAATGATTGGACTTGATGATCCGGTGGGTCTCCTCCAACCTGGTGATTCTATGATTCTATGAAATGTTCAGGTTCCTCAGGTGGTCACAAACCTGATCCTGCTCTACAGTGGGAGTGGGGCTATCCCCCTCATCACCATCTTACTGTCCCATGACCCAGGAGTGGTGAGGAGAGCGGTTATCAGTGAAGGCTGAGGAAAAAAAGTTAAGTACCTTAGCTTTCTTCTCATCTGTTGATATGTGATCACCATTTCCAACCATCAGTGGGGTTACGTTCTCTTTGACATTCCTCTTTTGATTGATGTTCTGTAGAAGCCCTTCTTATTAGTCTTTACTTCCCTTGCCAAGTTTAGCTCCAGCTGTGCCTTGGCCTTCTCGACCCCATCACTACACAACCAGGCAATGTTCCCATACACATCCCAGGTTATTCGTCCCTGCTTGCACTGTCTGGGTAGTTCCCACTTCCTCTTTAGTTTAACCAGCAGGTCTCGATTCAGCCACCCCAGTCTCTTCCCTTCCCTGCCTGATTTTCTATATATGGGGACTGAGCACTCTTATGTTTTATGGAAAGCATCTTTGAATTTTTCCAGCTCTGTTCCACTCCCTTGTCTTGAAGGACCAAGTCCCAAGGGATCCTACTGAGTAATTCTTTGAAGAGCTGGAAGCCTACTTGCCTAAAATTTAGTGTCCTGACTATACTCCTTACCTGTTTCATATCCCTCTGGAGCTTGAACTACACCACAACAAGATCACTGCAGCTCAGGCTGCCTCCAATCCTAATATCACTGATGAGTTTACTTGTATTGCTGACCATAAGGTCCAGTATTGCATCTTCTTGTGTGGGTGTATCTATCAGCTGGACTAGGAAGTTATCTTCAATGCACTCCAGAAGTCTCCTGGATTGCCTACTTCACCATCTTCATTGCCTTCCTCTGGTCATGCTCCAGCACCTCAATGTCCTTGTACTGAGAGACCTAACATTGAACACATTACTCCAGGTGCAACCTCACCAGCACTGAGTATAGGGCCAAAAATCTCTTCCCTAATCCTGATGGCTACACCATTTCTGATACAAGCCAGGATGCTATTGGCTGCCTTGGTGACCTCAGCACACTGCTGGCTCATGATCAACTGGTTATTAACAAACACCTCCACTTTTTTTCCAACAGGCATCTTTCCAGTCACACTTCCACAAGCCTTTAACATTGCATGGGGTTGTTGTGACCGACATGTAGGACCCTGTACTTGGCCTTTTTAAACCTCATACAATTTATCTGGGTCCATTGATCTAATCTGTCCAGATCCCTCTGCAGAACCTTCCTTACCTCAAGCAGATCAGCACTCCCACACAGCTTGGTGTCAAACTTATTGAGGGAGTATTTGATGTCAATATTTAGATCCCTGATAAAAATGTTAAACAAGATTGTCCCCAACACTTAGCGCTGAGCATACCACTTGTGACTGACTGCCAACTGGATTTAGCTCTGTTCCCCTCAACTCTCTGAGCTTGGACATCCAGACAGATTTTCACCCAGCGAAGAGCAAACCTGTCTAAGGTATGAGCCACCAATTTCTGTAGGAGAATGATGCGGAAAATGGTGTTAAATGCTTTACTGAAGTCAAGGTAAGTAATATCTATAGCCTTTTCCTCACATGCTAGGCAGGTCATCTTGTCATAGGAGGTCAGACTGGCTAAGCAAGACCTACCCTTCATAAACACATGATGGCACACAAACTAAGAAAAAAATTTAAAGCCTTCTTCCTGTGATACACCATTTATTAATTTAATATAAATACTTATTAAAAGCTCCTCATACCTCACAGATTTTGAAATAGTTCCTTCTATATGATGACTATATGAGTAAATGAAAATCATTCATTATTGTTAATCTGTGTTTAAATTTTTAGCAGTATAAGCTGATTTGAAAAAACTTCTGGAAATGTGTCAAGAGGCTAACTGGTTTAGTCCCCTTCTGCCTACCAATTCCTGCTAAATCTCAAGTGCATCCAGTTAAATCCATGCAGGTGCATAATATTTTTTGATTAATTTCCAAAGGTGCCGGAACCATGCTGCCAAGAGGGCATAAAGCAGCGTTCCTGCATTTTTCTTTCCATAGGACAAATTCTTAACTGTATCAGCACCCTTAAATTGAGATGTAGATAGCATCTCTCTAGAAGTCTGAAAGGAAAACAGCTGTTTCTGTTATGCAGTGATGTCATATGTGACTGCCATTCACTTGCTTCAGAGCTTGTAAGTGAAGAAATTTTCATATTTCTTCCTACACCTACATTTGATAAATTTGACATCTAGTTAGATTTTAACAGTCACATGACACATGTTCTACTGAAAACACAGGAGTTATTAAGTTTCCTGAGTTTCAAACTGTTTTATGTAGTTATTAAGGGAAGAAAAAAATCATCAGTTTTTATAATTAATACAAGGCTTACTGTCAAAAGTAAATACACTTTTTGATTTTATGTATTAAAAGATAGAGACGTACTAAAACTGAGACATATACTTGGTCTAACAGAAGATTATACAGACCATGAATAACTATATCTGACTACAAAAAAATCTACTGAATTTCTTACCAATCACTTGGAATAATATTTTCTAGATGAATGGAGAGATTTCTTTAGCTTCTGGGGACTACAATTTTGTAACTGGATGTTATTGGCAGGGATAGAAATATGTACATTTTTATAGCTAGTATCAACGTCAGTCCTGAGCCCATAATAACAAGATTCAAATAGAGGCAAGAACAGATAGATACAATAGAAAATAATTTGTATACTCACATAGAAACATATTTGAAGATGCTACTTTTAAATTACAGCCAGAGCTGTGTTTCTTTGTGTGTGTGTGTGAGTGAAATCACTTCAGGCCTTTGCTTCACTGGATGTAGGGGAAAAAAAGAAACATCAAAAGTATGCTGTAAGATGCAAAGGCTTGGATGAAATTAGTTGATGATTGTATGAGGAACCAACAAATACCTTACCATGATGAACAAGGTTTAACAATAAAGATTGGTTTGGCATACAGGTTGATTTACATTATTTATTAAGAGACAGCAATGAAAAACACTGTGATAACATACAGTGCAAAAGAATGACAAGGGAGGTGTGTGGTATGGACACACAACCAATGACAATCAGAAATTGATTATGGTGGAGTCTTTCTCAGGGTATCTCTTAGAGAAAAAATCAGGAGAGACACTTCTAGAAATACCTAGGTTACAACATAGAATGTTTGCAAGAATTTTGTGGTGTGAGATATGAGGTAGTCATGTGGTTATACTCAAAAACAGCAGAATTTTTACTTCAATCAAATTCAGCTGTGTTTTGCCTTTAACACTGAGATGGAGAACTGTGGAATTCTGTATTATCACTGTCAGGGAATTCCAGTGGTATTGACAATTTTGTTATGTTTTGTTCATGCTGAAATGTTTTGAGCATTTGAGAGACGAAGGTTTCTTGTTAAGAATGAATTGTGTGTTTCTGTTTATCTCACTGGCAGTGTCAGTTGCTATAGTCAGAAAACACACTGGGTTTGTAGTACTGCGCTTTATTGAAGGTTGGAGACTTTTGGAGGGTAGTGTTGTCACTAAGTATCATAAAAGCTTTTTTTTTCAAAGTTATGTATTTTCAATTATATATTTTCAAAGTTATGTATTTTCAATTTTCCCCAACATCCATTCAATGAACAAATAAAATTGGATTTTTAAGATTTCTAAAACTATTCAGGTATCCTGTTTATAATTGTAGGCCTAGCTTTTCAAAGGTTAAGATTATAAAAAATATTACTATCAATATTGGATAGAAATTGTTTTCAAATTTGAGAGGCAGAAATGAAGCAAATTTTCTGCAAGGCAATATTTGAGAGAAATATATTTTGATCAGATGATGGAGTTTTGACAAACACTTGACTGATTTTAGGCTTTGTCATCTCTTCTTGTCTCCTAGATCAACAGATTTGCTTAGGTCTGATGATAGCTGTGGCTGATGTTTCCAGAGTGGTCTTTCCACTGTGAGATAAGAATGACCTTTTAGGCAATTATATCTTTCTGTCCTACAGAAACCATGTGGTAGAATTTATAAGAGGCTGCAGCAACCACATGGACCTTGAGCTCCTTTCTATACCTGTCATAAGCTAAATTGCCATATTATTTATTGTGATATTATAATTTTATTATAGTATAATCTTAATATTGTATTTTCCTATGTCAATAAATGGCAAATTTTAGTTGTACATAGCCATAGTAAGATGAAATATATAATACATACAAAAGAAACTCTAAAAGAAGGCAAAGTGAATCACGAGAAGACAGGAAACACCAGAATTCCATTGCCTTGTACAAATCTTTATTTTGTCCCTTTTTCACTTGTGCATTATTAAATAATCTTTTACTATGTTGTAAAAAAAAGGTTCTGGTCTCCCTATTTTTTTGCAGTCTTCTATACACACAATCCCAGATCAGCGCTCTTTTTCATTACAGTGAAATTTCTTTTTTTTAATACTGTCTCAGCATGAAAGGAAGGAAAACTAGTGACTGGAAGTCTCTACTTCCAGTCCCCACACTCAGCATCATGTCATCCCACAACAGCCACAATTTGCAGCTCCCTGTAAACCAGTTAGCCTTCCAGCTCTGGCCTAAAGCTTGTTCAGCCCCAACTAAATACTCAGCAAATTAGCTGTTAAACTTTAAGTGAGAGACTTGGCAGATAGTGTTCCATTGATGCTGTTGCTGGGGTGAAAAATGTCCAATGTCTTTATCTTGACCAAGTTTAGGTATATCACTAAAGATCCAATAAGCGACACTTCCTGAACAGCAGGTGGAATATTTTTCTTCTCCAAATGTTAAGGCTGTATGGGTCAAGTACAGAAGATATTCTCAATAATTTTTTTTTATTATTATTTCTGGTAGAGCAAATTCTCAAACTATAAATATTCCACTAGAAGTTTAAAAAAAAAAAAAAAAAAGCCTAGGTTTCCTGCATACTGAACCATAACTTTTGGAGACTTTTTCTTGTTTAGTCTATCATGAAGAGCATTTTAAGTTCCCTTTGGGACGGTGTATATATATGATCCTACCTGATGTATTTTCAATAGTGAGTAATGCCCACCCTTTTCTACTAGCTAAAAATACCTTTATGAAACTAGTTGCTTAAGTTGTGACAGAAACATAAAACCACCAAATGCAAACAAAATTGAGACAGAAGACACCCATATTAACACTTTCTAGTTAAACGGACACAGCAGGGTGCCTCTGAATAAAAGAACAACTTTTTACATCAAAAAAAACCATAAGTAAGGACTGTTCCACGTGCTTCATGATAAGAGCTAACTTTCTGTTTTGGAAGAGGCTACGACAGGATACAAGTATGAAACCTGTGGGTTTGTTCAGCATAAACGGTGAAGCCTGTGAGTTGGAGAATAAATCATTCCTTCAGAGTAACAAGTCCCATTCTTCTCACTGGAATCCTTCCAGTAGGATTTGGACTCGGATATTTATGACAAGCTCAAGGCTCAAGTCCCTCCTGGACACCTCTTCAAGGCTATTGCTCTTTGCACACACATACACAACTGCCCTTGCAGCAGTCAGACTAGCAGACTGATGCCCCTCCTCATTTCTGTCCCATGGAAAGGCCAAGACAAACACCAGCCTCAGAGGGCGGGACCTACTTCCAGCTGCCATGCCACTGTGTAAGAGGAAGTAGAAATCCAGTGAACTGCCACCAAACAACTCCCATTGCCATTAACTCTGTTCTCTGGGTACTCTTAATTCTTTCTTAACAAGTATGGAATTCATACACCTCATCAAATTTCCCAGACATGAGGAAGTGTGAGAGCATTCTGGGTTAATAAACTTCTACACAGAAACACTTCAAGCTAAAAGCACATCCATTGCAGCTGAAAATTTGCTTTCTGTTTTTGGAGAATGCCAATGTACATCTGGACCCATCTTTTTTACCACTGGCACTAGGGTGCTGCTGCACAGGTCAGAGGAATGTCATACCAACTGCAAGCAGGAGCAGGTGAAGGCTTTGCTTACCACTGCTTAGATATTGCAGGAGGGCACAAGCTGCAGACATACAAAATAATGTAGTGGTGCTGCTCATGTGGGTTCGACCTGTCAGTATCTCAAAGCACATAATATCGTCTTCATGATGCCCACTGGAAGATGAGCATAGTTGAAAGGATTTGGTGGAAACCCTTGAGTGCTGATAAGGCCTGCTTGAAGTCCTCTGTGCAGTCTGAGACCATATGCTCTTCAACCAGTCCACCTTGCAACACCTACTCAGGCAGAGGTTCTGGCTGACATAAAAACCTTTCAGTGGGTTCAGGCTTTATGCAGCAACAAGAGCATTAAAAAAAAAAACAAAAAACCCACAAACAAACCTCTGGCGCTTGTAGCATGCACTGATCCCTTGTTCACAATTCATAAGAATGAAACCATACTGAGACATTCAAATGGCTACAACTCCATCAAGATATTTCAGTGCTTATGGGCATTTTGCCAATACTCACTCTACCTCTTAGTGGTTTTCCTTAGCTTTCACTTGTTAAAATCCAGAAAACAGGTAACGATCTGCAAAAGATAAAAATAGACATAATTCTTTAGCATGGAGTATGTGCATTAAGAGTGACAGGATCCATTCAAATCTTTTGGGAACGAGGCATGCCAAGTTTCATCTGGCATTCGACCACATTTGCCTATTTAGAAAAGTGGTCTCAAGGATTCTTAACCATGGTCTCAGACATGGGTTTTGACACGAATCTGTTTGTACCACATAAATCACAAATTCATTTCTTCAAATACCAAAGTCAGTTTTGAGATCTTATGTTTATAGCAGATCATCAATATTCATCAGTATTATCACCTTAAAAAAAATAAAAAAAGAGAGTAGGATCTTTTAACATTATTATGAGTCAGTGCAATAGGAACAGTACACGAGAGATATTTTTGTAAGCTACAAATCTGAAGTGGAAGTGAATGTTAAATGTATGTCGCATACTAAAACTTTATGAAAAATGAAATGTACAAAAAGCTGGACCCTTGCCATGACACCCATTATAGTGAAGTCTGAGACTCTGACCCTTTGTGTTATACTTATTGTGTTTTTGACACTTTTAGTCAATTAAAATGGGTGAAGTGTAATTTGTTTTTCTTAAGTTTAATACAGCATGTCAATAGAAGCTAACCAAAATTTATAGTAGGAACACTAAAACTGCCACTTACACTTAAACAAATGAACACAATTTATCATGGCTGAAATAAAAAGAACATCATGTGCATTTGACTTTATACTTCACATGAGCATGTTGCCAAATATAGGAAAGCATGTTACAGCTGACATTTCCAATGGAAAAGACATTTTACTTCACATTAAATATTGGTGTGAAAAATTTGGATCCTGTCCAATCCTAAGAAGTGTTAACGTTGGCACTTCCACTGTATACTTTTACTGTAAATTGTTGTAACATTTATTTGACATGGAATACCCAAAGGATTGATGAGTAAAGAAAGGAAGACTTTTTATTGTGCCATGTTCCCTTTTTCAGTCATACATACTAAGCCTTTACATCTTCAGAGTTTAAACAAGTCGCCACCTGTACTCAATCGGTGAAAGTTATTTTTCATGCAACTAGAGTTTGCCTTTTTTATAAACCTATAAAAGCACACATTTGCCATTTTTATTGGTCAGCAAAGCAATGGCTGATTTAACCATAAAACTTACAAATGTTGTTTCTTTATAGAGATCTATGTTTTTTTAACCCTTTATAATTCCTTGGAATGTAAGTCTCCTTCATTTCATTAATTGTCAGAGGCTGAAAACACAAAACAAATTGCAGTATTTTTTCTTTTAATTAAAAACATTTACCTAACACTACTACCACTTATATTATTACCCATGGACTACTAAAGATTTAGGAGGAACAAAGTACTGCTGCATAAAAATTTATCCGCTTCAATTAAGTACCTGCACAAGAATTCTGGGTTCACATTATGTGAACTATAACTACATTTATCTGCAGTAATGAAGCACTATAAAATATTGGAAAAGTGCTGAGGGGCACTTCATATGATTTACTGAACTGGTCTCTAGGTTAAGAAAGCATGCCTAAGACAATGAATATTTTTTAATCCATATTTTTCAAATTAAAAAAAATCCATAGCATTTTGAATTATTAAATTAAACTTTAGAACCACAAGCATGAAAATTATTCGAGTATTTTAACAATCTTTTCTAAATACCCAATCCAAGATCTTGAATTTTGATCTATTTAAATACAGCACTTTGAGATTTCTGTATTTGATTACAATTAAAAGTGTAATGTAATCACATAAAGACTGGCAAAGATTTTTTTCAAAGTAGACAAGCAACACAGTTGTCCTATACCAGGTAGAAAACTCAGCAACCTCATGACATCAAGACTGAAGGCAGCTTGGGCTGCAGTGATCACACACTGTTGGAGTTCACAGTCTTGAGGAATATGGGTGATGTGAAGAGTAATTTCAGGATCCTGGATTTTAGGAAAGAAAACATCCAGTTGTTCAAGGTGTTAGTCAATAGGACCTCCTGGGAAATATCACTCAGGGATGAGAGAGAGCAGGTCCGAATGCTAGCAGATCCTTAAAAGATGCTTTCCATAGAGTGCAAGAGCTCTCGGTCTCCAGGTACAAGAAATCAGGAAAAGAAGGATTGAGATTGGTGTGACAGAGTTAAGACTTGCTGGTTAAACTAAAGGGCTATAAGGAAATGCACAGGTAGTGGAAGCGGTGAAAGATGTCCTGGGGAGAGTTTAGGGACACTGCCCAGTTGTGTAGGGATGGGGTCAGGAAGGCCAAGGTGCAGCTAGAACTTAACCTGGAAAGGGATCCAAAGACTAGTAAGAAGGGCTTCTACAGGGATGTCAGCCAGAAAAAGGAAGGTCAGAGAAAGGGTACCACCCATGATGAACACAGCTGGCAAGCTGGTAACAACAAACAAGGAGAAAGGTGAGGTACTCAACCACTTTTTTGCCTCAGTCTTCACTAGTAACCTCTATTCCCACACCTCTGGAACGTGAGATGGGGACTGGGATAGCAAAGTCCTCCCATTGTAAGAGAACATCAGATTTGTGACCACCTGAGATACCTGAGCACATATGTCTATGGGACCTGACAAGATACATCCCAAAGTTCTGAGGGAATTGTCTGATGGAGTTGTTAAGCCATTCTCCATGATACTTGAAAAGTCATGGCAGCCAGGTGAAGTCCCTGGTAACTAGAAAAAGGGAAACACAGCACCCATTTGTAAAAAGGTTCGAAAGGAGGACCCTGGGAAATACTGACCTGTCTGCCTCATATCTGTGCCAGGGGAGATCATGGAACAGATCCTCCTAGAACTATGCTAAGGCACATGGAAGTCAGGGAGCTGATTTGAGACAGCCAACGAGGTTTCACCAAGGGCAAGTCCTGCCTTCCTGACCTAATTGCTTTCTATGATGGAGTGACTACTTCAATGGACAAGGAAAGAGCTATGAGCACCGTCTATCTGGACTTCTGTAAGGCCTTTGACACAGTCCCCTACAACATTTTTCTCTCTAAATTGTAGAGATATGGATTTGATGGGTGAACTGTTTGGTGGATTAGGAATTGGTTGGATGATCACATCCAGAGAGTATTTGTCAACACCTAAATTTCCCAATGTAGATAGGTGATAAGTGGTGTCTGTTAAGGGTCTGTATTGGGATCAGTACAGTTTAATATCTCCATCAATGACACAGGGAGAGGGATTGAGTGCACCCTCAGCAAGTTTGCAGGTAACACCAAGCTGAGTGGTACAATTGTCATGTCAGAAGGACCTGGACAAACTTGAGAAGTGGGTCCATGTAAACCTCTTGAGAGACAACAAGGCCAAGTGCAAGGTCCTGCACCAGGGTCAGGGCAAGCCTCAGTATTAATACAGTCTGGGGTATGAAGGGACTGAAAGTAGCCCTGCAAACAAGTACTTGGGGGTGCCGGTGGGTGAAAAGCTGGACATAAGCCAGAAATGTGCACTTGTAGCCCAGAAGGCCAACCATATCCCAGGCTGCATCAAAAGAATCATTGAATAGAATCATTCACTTGGAAAAGACTTTTGAGATCACCAAGTCCAACCATACCTATCCACTACTAATCCATATTTCTGAGCACCTCATCTTTGAAATGCCACCAGCAATGGTTACTCAATGACTTCCCCAGCCAGCCTGTTCCTAACGACTAATCTGAACCTCCCTTGGTGCAACTTGAGGCCATTTCCTCTCATCCTATCACCTATCACTTGAGAGGATACCAACACCTACTTCACTATAACTTCCTTTCAGGTAGTTATAGACAGTGATAAAATTTCCTGTCAGCCTCCTCTTCTCCAGACTAAACAGCCCCTGTTCCCTCGACTGCTCCTCAGAAGACTTGTTGTCCAGCCCCTTCATGAGCTTCATTGCCCTTCTCTGGATGTGCTACAGCCCCTCAATTCCCTCTTTGTACTGAGGGGCCCAAAACGCAGTGTTCGAGGCATGGCCTCACCAGTGCCGAGTACAGGGGCACGAGTACTGTGTGGTCCTGCTGACCACTCTGTTTCTAGTACAGGCCTGAATCTCATTGGCCTTCTTGGCCACTTGGGCACACTACTGGCTTATGTTCAGCCAGCTGTCAGTCAACACCCTCAGGTCCTTCTCTGACTGTCACATTTCCAGCCACTCTTCCCCAAGTTTGTAGCATTGCATGAAGTTATTGTGTCCCAGGTGCAGGACTCAGCACCTGGCCTTGTTGAACCTCACACCAGTGTCCGCGACCCATCAATCCAGCCTGTCCAGATCCCTCTGTAGAGCCTCCTTACCCTCAAGCAGATCAACATTTCCACTCAGTTTAACGTCATCCACAGACTAACCTAGGGTTCACTCAATCCCTTCATGCAGATCATTGATAAAGATATTGAACAGAAATGTACCCAACACTGAGCACTGAGCAACACCACCTGTGACTGGCCTACAACTGGATTTAACTCCATTTACCACCACAACACCATCTAACATCTAACACTACAAGTGTGACCAGCAGGTAGAGGCAGGCGGCCCTGACCCTCTGCTCCAGCTGGAATACTACATCCAGCTCTGGAGCCCTCAGCACAGAAAAGGCTTGGTCCTGTTGGAATGGGTCCAGAAGAGAGCCAAAAAAATTGTAGCAGAGTTGGAACACCTATGAGTAAAGGCTGAGAAAATTGGGAATGTTCAGCCAGGAGAACATTCCAGGGATTCATTGTTGCAGCCTTCCAGTACTTAAAGGAGGATTATAAGAAAGAAGCGTACAAAACTTTTAGCAGGGCCTATTGTTATAGCACAAGGGGTTAAGGTTTTAAACTATGGGAGGCTAGATTTAAACTAGATATAAGGAAGAAAGTTTTTATAATGATGGTGGCAAAGCACTGGAATATCTTGCCAGAGAGGTGGTAGAAACCCTGTCCCTGGAAACATTCAAGTTCAGATTGGATGGGGCAACCTGAGCAACCTGATCTGGTGGAAGATGTCCCTGCTTATTGCAGGGGGTTGAACTAGACAACTTTTAAAAATCCCTTCCAACCCAAGTACTCTATAATTCTATGTAATGAACCAGTAGGACATAGCCAGCAGAGGACATGTGCTAGTGTCTAAGGACACATCTGCTGGTACCCAGAATATACTTCAAAACATCTCTGGAGAGAGGGATAGGCTTATGATTTAAATTTCTGAAGTATTGAAGGGAATCATGCTCCAGTAAATGGAAAAATATTTCCTTTGTGCATGTTTCTGTCCTAAAACTGACATTGTGAAAATCACATCTGAATCAAAGTCCTAAGAGAGGGATTTTGAATAGAGGATCTGCATATCACAAACCCACCAAAAACATCTCCACTTTCTCTGTCTCTAAGTTGCAAATATGCTCTTTAGGAAAGACAAGAGAGAAAAGAAACATGGGAGTGCAGAAATTGTTTGAGTAATGGGTTTCATTCTTGAATGAAGGTTAAAGACAAAGTCAAGAAAGGAGTGTCAACAAAAGCAAGTTCATCTCAATCTTCTCTCAGTCATCAAGAAAATCAAGAAGTGATGTTTCAATAGCATGAATGAAGCAGTGCTGTACATAGTTATTCTACATGCTGAAGAGATCTCAGCAACTGTTCTCATGTCTGATGCAGAGTAGATTGAAAGTTACTAGAAACATAGAGTCATATCACATTCGGACTTAAAAAGAAATAAATCATAGAATCATAGAATAACCAGTTTGGAAGAGACCCAAGGGATCATGGAGTCCAACCATTCCCACCAATCTCTAAACCATGCCCCTCAGCACCTCGTCCACCCATGCCTTAAACACCTCCAGCAAAGGTGAATCAACCACCTCCCTGGGAAGCCTGTTCCAATGCCCAATGACCCTTTGTGTGAAAAACTTTTTCCTAATGTCCAGCCCAAACCTCCCACAGTGGAGCTTGAGGCCATTCCCTCTTGTCCTGTCCCCTGTCACCTGGGAGAAGAGGACAGCACCCTCCTCTCTACAACCTCCC
>WAAB01013709.1:121637-141249 GCA_013389865.1 Piaya cayana
GGGTTGTTGTGCCCCAAGTGCAGGATCTGGCATTTGGCCTTGTTAAACCTCAAGCCATTGGACTCAGCCCAGTGGTCCAGCCTGTTCAGATCCCTTTGCAGAGCCTCCCTACCCTCCAGCAGACTGACACTTCCACCCAGCTTAGTGTCATCTGCAAACTTGCTAAGGGTGCACTTGATGCCTTCATCCAGGTCATCGATGAAGATACTGAACAGGGCTGGACCCAGCACTGAGCCCTGGGGAACCCCACTTGTCACTGGCCTCCAACTGGATTTAACACCATTTCCCACCACTGTGGCCCTTTATAAAGACATGTTCTCATCCAGGTGAAAATTCCATATAATTGTAGAGGCCTTTAAAATATCGTCATACTCAGTCTCATAGAGCCATTCATTCGTAACAACCTGATCACAGTGCTCAGCAATAGTGAAGGCAAAGAGATTATTCCAATCTCATATTCAGGACATACTCAAGAAAAAACCTCTGGCTACACTCGTGTGTTCTGTAACAACTTTCCCTAAGATGTTGTGCAGGCTCCATCCTTGAAGGTTTTCAAAACCCAACGGAGTTACCCTGAGTAACCGGGTCTCGGCTCATGGATGACCCTGCTTTCAGCAGGAGATTACAGTAGATATCTAATAACATACCCTCCAAGTACTTAACCTATGATTGTATGATTAAATTCCTTATTTCAACTGAGGTTAGATTACTTTAAAAACTTATTTTTAAGCCAATTCATGAAAATAAGCAGTCAGTCATTTGACTGTTAAAAATTAATAAATTATTAAAACTTCTTGTCTGTGCTGCTCCCAATGTACTAGAACTGCAGTTCCTACTAGAAAGCAGGTTAAGATACAGGTGGATATTTATATGAAAGTTTTCCTATTTGCAACTGGTGTTGGGAAAAGAACAACTGCAAGTATAACAGTGGTTGCCTGTGTTTTTTCAGGGAAAAAGCTATCTTTTCCTCTTGTGTGGATATGTCAAACCTGGATAGAAAACCTTGTGTTTGTGTTACTCCAGTTTCTAGCTGGAGTTAATAAAGAGTATGCGGGAGGAACACTCCATTTTAAAGAAGAAGCACTACCTTTCCTCCCATGTCATGCTATCATCTTTAATGGCAACAATAATTCACTTAAGCCAGGAAGACATTTTTCCTGTTTTATTTATAGATCACAAGGAACGTCTGTCTGCTGCATTAATGCCTGCTAAAACAGCATGCCGCTTCCCACTTTATGGCTCTATGTCAAAACTGTCTCTGATAGCTAGTTACTCACTCCACTTTGTCTGCTTCAAACAGTCTGTTCCTTATTGGATGAACCACACTATCACATGTCAGTTACTTGACTTCTGTAATATCCAACATAGGTGTCAGGTCTCTGGATGACTGTACATCTTCGACTCCCACTGAAAACAAAGGTAGATAACACCTTACAGGCCACATGTTGGACTTCCTGAAGAGCCTCTTAGACTTTTCAATTAAAACTCTACATCTGTACAAAATGTGGGCAGCATTTTTAGCTATACATTGCACCTCTCCATTTGTGATAATTTACTACCATGCAAATTATGTTTCTATGACATGTCTCAAGAGATAAAGAACCAGGAATATACTCCAGCTTTGCTATGTTGACTCAGAGACTTGAAAACTGGACTTCTACTTTCTTGGAGGCTTTCCTACTCTGCATTATAAATTATATTACAAAAAGCCATGTAATGTGGCTTATGGCTTTTAGTGAATCAATTTGGCTTGATCAAATTTTTATTTTTTTAAAGGTTTTTTTGTATGCATTCCAGAGGTCCTACACTCAGAATATAATTGCATTTTGGATAAATACAGAATAAAGGTAGAAAGAAGGAGAGATAGAAGTAGTATGTAAAAAATTTAATTTGAGACTTGACTAAAAATTATTACATGTACCAAGTGAAATGAAATGTGTTTGTACAAATACATACAAATGGCACAAATGGGGCTGCTGCACAGATATCATTGGAAAGCACTGGATAAATCATTCATCATCTGTTTGGAGACCAAAATATTTTATTGATTCTGGCAATATAATGCACCTAAAGCTTTGCACAAAATAGAGATTGTCTATAAATCAAATCTGAAATATATACAGATATCCTCTTATTTTTCATCTGTGATGTACATGAACTAGTTTGCAAAAAAATTGCCTTCACTGTAGAAGTCAGACTCAAAGGTTCAGTTTATCATAGATTTTCCTTAACAGTCTTTCACCATGGGTCTTTAAAGAACAAATTATGAAACCAAAATATTAAATATTTATTATGCTTCTACTCCTTATCTAACTAGTAGGCTTAGATTATGCATGGTTTACCTAAGTAGAAGATCTGGTCACAGCATCCATCTGTGTATGTGTTAGACTCTGTGTAAACAAAGCTAAACATCTCACTACCGCCTTAATTTTTAGTATGCATCAAGATCAACACATTCAGAATAGCACTACTTTGAGTAAGAGATCATGTCACTTATTTGGTGTTCAAGATAGTAATTGTGGATACCATATATGAAAGCTTCTGAACCATTTTTCCAAAGATGGAGAAATTTCTCCCCATTGTAGACCAAATTTTTTTTTTGTTTCTCCCACATCAGCATCATGACTGGTAATATTCTGCTGATTGCTTGCTTCCTCAAGCAATGACTAGTCATTTGTAATGTATATTTTATAGATTTGAAATTTCAGACCTGAGAAGGATGAGAAATGATGAAAAGTACTCCAAAACCATCCTTCAGAATAAAAAAAAACCCGCACAGACTCTCAGATCTCTCATGATGTACACTTTATATTCCCCAATCTTTCTGTTATTATTGTCATTTTTACAATTAGATTATGGATCACTTTATTGCTTATGTTAAGAAGGCAAGATAACGTTTGGATGAAAATGCAAAGCTTATAGTGAATCAGACTAAGTAAGCTCTGCATATTAGGCCATAAGCACTCAGAAACTAGTTTGAGGTTTCTCTTTCAAACCAAAGGATAGATTGTTGCCTCCCACTTTGGACAGGAATGTCTTGGCTCCATTTTGGTGTTATATCTATTAGGTGCAGAGTGATGAGTCTATCTTACTGCTGATTCACACAGGCTGTTCCAGCAGCAATATGTGACTGTGATTCCTCTGTGGCCCAGAGGATATTTTCCATCAGCACTAACAGATGTTACTAATTCAGAAGGCCAAAAGAAAGAATAAAATTATGTGTAGATAAAACATATAAACATTTCAGTCATCGTCTTTTGACTATAAGATCAGTAAATGCAGGAGTTAAAACAACAATTTCTGCTGGTGGTGATATTGTTGGAAGACTTCAGTGGTAGGAAAGGAGTCGTACTTAATATGAACATACAGTGAGTTAAATTAGTGATGGAAAATAAATTGTGTCTAATCCTGCCTTTCTGAGGGCAATAATAGAAATGGGTGGAAATACACTGAAAGATTATATAAGGCTGTGTGTAAGATGGTGATATATTAAATCGTCTTAGTTTTCAGTATACGTGGAAGGGATGTTTAGGCTGAACATTAGGAAAAAAATTTTCACAGTAAGGGTCATTGGGTATTGGAACAGGCTGCCCAGGGAGGTGGTTGATTCACCTTCCCTGGAAGTGTTTAAGGCATGGGTGGACGAGGCACTGAGGGGCATGGTTTAGTGTTTTATAGGAACGGTGTCTCTTCCAACCTGGTTGTTCTATGATTCTATGATTCTATGATATGGAAGCTTGTTCCTGGGAGTTGCTTTAAATGCAATTCTGATAATTTCAGATGAGTCATTTAATCAGAGCTTGATCAAGTTTAGGATCAAAAAGAGGAGAGGCTGGCAGATATTCAGTCAAAGGAAAATGGTGCAGTAGGGAACTTATGTAACAGAAGTGCCTGGTACAAATCTCAGCCCATCTCAGTCTTTGGCAGTAATTCTGACAATTTATGACTGATTATACCTCACCTAAATACAATCTCTGGCTAGCCATTTATCATTGAGAATTGTCTGTATAGAGTAATCATTATGATTTTTATAATCTGTTGGTCCACAAATACTAAGAGAAAAAAAATACCTGTTTGTTCATCTCTACTTCCTACCTTTTCTGTAATCATCACCACTATGCATTCTTCTGTAGCTGAACACCATTGTCTTTGTCCTTGGTATAAATTATTTGCTAAAAAAAACCCCAACTTAGTGCCTTTTTCCTTTTTTGTTTGTTTCTTTTTGGTACAACAATGAAGTCCATATAAAAATAAATTTATACTTTTGTGGATTAATCAAGGCAGAGGAAACTAATCACACCCAGTTCAACATATGAACAGGGCATTTGTAAATCATTGAGGACAAGGATCACGACTTATGCACTGGATAAACCTTGTCATTATACATACCTACGTTATTTCAATAAATATGGATTAAATATGAAAAAATAATGGTCATTTGGAACATGGCCTGAAACTCACTGAAGTGAATGAAAATATTTCCATTAACTTCAGTATGAGCTGGATTGGATTCAAGAAGTCCTGTGATCAAAAGCATTCATGATAATATAATAAAGACTGCATCATAATGTAATCACTCAATGGGGCCAAATTAAGATCACGCAGGTGACCTGAACTGTTGCATTTCCTCATACTTTTGAGGACTTGATTTTGCAGCCTTAACATTTTTAACATTGCTGTTTTCTCTGTGGTACTGGCAGTGTCACATTACATTGCAATGCAAATCAGCAGATGTCAGGCTTTAAATTTTATCTTTTTTTTTCCTCTTTTTAACAGGCAGAAACTTCTCCTGCAAGTCCCTATATCTACAGAGTCACTTTCTGAGCAATAAAAGCATTATAGACATGGGAAGCATAGGTCTTCAAAGTCAGATATAATTACAATTTCTATTAGGTACTCCATGGAATATTTATTTTCATTAACTTTGGAACCTAAGTGTGTTGTTTATTGACAAAATGAAAGTAATGTCAAATGTAGAACTGCACAGGGGAATACATTGGAATTCTTGAAATTTTCAATCTAATTCAACATTTTTGCCATACAAGTATTAGGAACAATCCCAAGTGCAAAACCTAATGTCTCTGATGTAAAACTGTCTTCCAAAAGTTTGAAAGTCTGTCATCTTTCTCCATATACTCACTTCATTAAATAGTTTACAGCTTGCAAGGGGATCACAATGTTGGAGTAACAAAATGACTGTCCTGACAGATTCAGACAATAAAACAACCAGATTGTTATATGAATGTTTTCTCAGAGACTGTTGCTGCAACACATAATAAATACAAATATTGAAACACCTGCATGATAAACATAATACTTTTAACAGATGTTAATCCCCCCTGACTGTGACCAGTGGATTTAGATCACATAAATGCAACTTGCCCTCTTCAGGTGTCCCTGGAAAATTACCAATCACATGATTGCTTTCCAACCAACTGCTACAAACTTTGTGCATGGTTTTGTTTTACAGCTCTCCTACCACAAGCATTTAAAAAACAATCCATAAATACAACAAAGTGTATGTATGACACTGAAGATCACCTACAAGTTAAGTCACTTGTCTGCTGCCAGTATTAATTGGTCATATCATTTTCAGAAAAGAAGGTTCCAAGTGAAAAAGTAAACGTATTTTCTCAGCATCCTAGTATTCCTTGGTCATAGCAACAATAGAAGAATGTTTCCCTTCACATGGTGGGACTTTGTTGTTCTGTCACAATGCCCTCTGATCATGTGCATCTTCTGTTCATTTCAGCCCATTTAATAGAAGTTCGGCATCTTTGAAAATTAGCTATTAATGCTATCAAAACTCTGCTCCCCTAGAGGAGAAGTACACACTTAAACCCTAGTGGCTTAAATTTAAGAACCTGTTTATGCACTCTGCTGGAAAAAAAGCCTGAATTTACATTTGTCTTTTCATCTCCAGAATGTATTTGAATCTCTGTTGGTATAACTTAGGTTTATACAAACAGTTCTGCATCTGTATGTCCATATCAGTGAATGGTTTTATTCTGTGTTAAAGTATCCAGTCAGTAGGATCTGGCCTACTGATCTGTATAACTGAAAATGAGTGGGGCTGAAATCAGAAAATAACAGACAAATAATTATACCTAGAAACTGAATGGGAAAGGAAAAGCTGTAGGCTTGATCTATGTCTAGGTCATAGACACATTAATTGAGAGATTAAATGTGAGTAAGTCACATGAAGAGAAACAGAGGAAGAAGACAGATCAGTGTTACAGAAAAATGCTGATTCATCATGGAACGGAAAAAAAATGTTTTCAAAATTAACAGGTAAACAAAGGAAAATCAATAATAAAACTTATTTTAAAAATAACAATCGATTTTTTTTTCATCTCCCTGCACCACCTAGGGACATCTAAGTTGACAAAAAATGTGGAATAAGCATAGTATTTCAAAACATAGAAAGGTTCAGCCATTGAAGAATTTCCTCAGAGCAAATTATGGATGTAGATCAAGAGAAATAAATGCATCTGACAGGAAAGTAACAGAAGTGCTTGACAAAGAGCTCCAGTGAATCTCCAGTTTCTCTTGGTGACGGAGGAAAACAAATTTTTCTTAGGTGCATGTTGAAGAATAACAAGATTATTATGAAAAATCAGGACTCTATTTATTCAACTTCAGTTGTACTCCTGATGAAATAACTAAAGAAAAATGGTTGCTGGTCATAATATTCAAGAGCAAAATATGAAGACGTGTTGCTTGGGATAAGACCAACTACAGGGAGGTAGTTTTTGAGTGCTCTATGACAGACATGGACTAAGGAAAGTTTACAAAATGTTCCTTTTCATATGTAAATAAATGGATTTATTTGCTAAAAGGAAATCAGGATATTTTTACTACATCTAATCAATTCTGCAATAATTTGGTAAAAGATGACAACAGAAGACATGGCACATAGGAAAAACTCTTCTATCAACTATGAAGCAGAAAATTCAGCTGATTCTTCTACTTTTTAGTACTATCAGTTCACCATAATTAAAACAGAAAAGGATGGTTTTGCACAAAAATTGTTCCAGATGAGCCAATGTGGTCAAAAAAGTAAACATACTATTTGGATGGGTATGTAAGGGGTCAGAAAAGAACATGGACTTTTCTAAGATAACAATTACGGTATTCAGCAACTCCAATAACCTGTGCAGCAGTGCTGCCTTCATTTTTAAATGCTATTGAGATATTAGAATGGGTTCACAAATAATTCTTAATATTGCTGTTTACAGGAAATCTCTCATATAAAGAGAAACTGGTAAGATTCTTTATGTCGTTAAAAGATCATAGAAAGATGTTGATAAAAACATCAATAAGATTAACTAAAAAGACCTTTTGCCTTTGTCTCATATAAGATAATAACAAGAGAAGGTTCAATGAAAACAAAAAATAGCAAATTCAGAACTGAGAAAGGATTACATTTAATTCACTCCATCCATTGAGGACCGATTCTAAGATACATCAAGACTCAAAAAACATTTGGTCTCTCCTATGGTAAACAACAGTTTCAAGAATTATTATATATAAAGTCCACCATTTTTTTCAAAGAATTTTTTTTAGTTTAAGCTCAGTTTTTAAAACTACAGAATTAAGCTCAGGGCAAGGAGAATATACTTGCTTTGATGAAATTGCCCTAATCACTTTGAAGAGCTGATCAGGTGCAGTGGTTATTTTCTTGGGCTTCATACTTATTTTTTGGCCTGTTATACTATAGAAGATATTTTCAAGCTGCTTCTGCATGTTGTCAAAAGGTTGGTGCCTTGACCCCTCACTGGTTTCACTGCTGTTACCAAAACACAGAGAATGGAGGAGAAATAGTCAGGTGACTGGATGCAAATACATCTTAATTTTGCCAAATTATCCTTTCTATGCATTATAAGGCCACATATTTTACTTTTGAAATTCTGAGTACATTCCAATTTGCAACTATGTGAAAGGTTTTCTATAAATTGAGGTTACTTGTAGCGATAAAATATTTGCTCACACCACCACCCAGATTTAGACTATTTGCTCTCCTTTCTCCCACTGTTACATTCCTGTTAGACATTATGAGCCCATGTTTCAGCCTAATCTGAAATCGTGCCTGAGATGCTCTTGTGAGGCAACAAGACTACAGCATCAAAGCCAGGAATAGCAGAGGAGTCTTGTTAGTGCCACGCTGCTGCTTGTCCTTGCAGGGAGAGCTGCAGAAGGGATGGTTAGAGCTTTAAGGTCTTTCAAAATCAGCTCCCACACATAGGACATCCCCAGTCCTCACAGAGCTGATTTGAGGAAGCTGAATGTGGAGCAACTGAGCATTTCACAATCCTAAAAACTGCTGCTTCAAAGGTTAATAATGTCACCTTCTTTTGCACAGACTTTCTGTAGATTCTGATCCTGCAAATGGTACTTTCAGTAAATTAGAAGTCTCTGCTTAGGGCTGCACATGTCCCCACAGTATACACAGGCTCACTCGAGCTCACCTGCTTCCTCCTCACCGCTTCAGGACAGCTGAAATACCTACCTGAGAAGACTCCAAGTGACTAGTGTAAGCCAGACTATAAAGGATCAAAACTGCCCTTGCCCTCAGTAGTGGACTATACATTGCTGGGCCTTTTTTTACTTATTTGCACAAGCTCATGACTAAATGGCCTTGTGGTTCCTGCTTGGTCAAGCCACTGAGGTTGCTCTGAGCTTAATTAGCTACTTGCATTTTAAAACTAAAGCCCTGAGGTCTTTCTTGTGTGACTTCTCATACCTGGTAGGGTTTCCCTGTAAGAGACTCCAGTTACAACATCCTCAATTTTCGTAACAGCAACTAAGAAATTCACTCCTCTCCAGATACAGGTTCATTGATCCCAGTGTGAGTTATGATAGCCTATATCGATTGGCTGGGCTCTCCTGGCTGCACACGTTTGCATTTAAGTGTTTCCTGTCCTCTCTTGAACAAGTGTTAAATCTTTCAGATGATGGATTCGTTCTGTGTTTGCCAAGAGAAAATGTGCCGGGGATACCACGGCACAACAATACTCCTGGACTATGTGATTGGAGTAAACTAAGAGTATGATTAATGTCAAGCAGATAGCCTTAATATGTTAAAAGAAATCTTAATAATTTTAATTCTTGCACCCTGTTTTCACATATTTCTGTGTTAATGTTTCAGCTGAACTTGTTATTTAGTCATTTCTGAAAAGTCTACACTTTAAAGGGTTCAAAGACTAAGTTGAAAAAGAAATTTTGGTAATTAAAGTGCATGTAAGAGGAGGTGTTTCATTTAGGTTTTTGTTTGCTTTCATCTAAAGGCCTCCAGTGTTTTTGTATTTATTCTATAAACAGGATAATATAAAATCATCTAGTTACAGCAGAAATGAAATGTTGACTGATTTGCTATATTTGTATGGCCCTAAAACATGTTGTAGAATTGTATTTATTACTCTGAAAAAAAAATCAAAACAATAAAACATCTTATTGAGTAGTCAATAACACAGTATTAGAAAAATCTGCCTTCCAGTTGAATCCTTCTGCTTGCATAGGCACAACACTATAAATCTTGCTAAATATTTGTTTCAGAAATTGTCCAGAAGGATGAACAGATTGATTTTCCAGACCTAAATCATTTCAACACCAAATAGTACTCTAGAGAAAACTGTATTTCTCTTCTTGTTGTTTGCAGACACATTAAAATCATATACTGAGCAGTTCAGTTTTCTGGTCCTTTTGCCGGTTTGGTAGTGACAAGATGGAAAAGACACAGCTTTGAAAGACTACCTAAATAAAATTAGTTGATGAAGGGCTAAAATCCCCAGGGCAGAATGAACTAATGAATCCATTTCATTAATTGTGAACTTAATAACAGATTGAATTTCTGGCCTGTGGACTTGCATGAACTTGGAAACCCAGAGAAGGACAAATACAAAGGGAATTGAGGAGTTTTTCATAAAATAAAATAGTCTGTAAAGGTTTAGGGCTTTACAAAATAAAATATTTTCTTACTTTTTTACAAAAAAAAGAGGCATCAAAGGCATCAAAGCCTATAGTTTCTATTAAACTTGTGAAATTGTCAGGTCAGCATTTTGCAAAGGAAAAATTTTCAGCTATAAAAGTTTCAATTTGTGAGATGTTTATAATTTAATACCTCTGTTTAATGGTTTTCTGATTAATTTCCCCAAAGCATTTGCTGCTCTGTTCTGAGCTCACTGTTTCAATTTATATTCTATAGCTGTGATTTTTAAAATACTATAATATGTATTTCTTCAAACAAAAAGAGTATTTTTTCCAAATGCACTGAAAGGATATCCCACGTGATATACCCTCCTTATACCCTCCTATTAAAGACAATTTGTACTTGCAAATTAAGACCATAATACCATGACTTTAATTCACTGGTGAAAACCTCATACGACACTTTTCACATTTGTGTTTCAGGCTCCCACATGAAATAGAATGCTTGCCAAAGATGATATTCACAGAACTTTAGCAGCAGAAAGAAAAAAATCTACCTTACATCATAGCTCATTAAAAAAACCTGAAAAGTAAGGAGTGGCTTTTCTCACTTCACAACAAGCAGCAAATACAATTATGTGTGTGCGCTCATTGGTAACACGCTAAACTGCAGTTTTACTAGACTTCTAAGTACTGATTCCGTTTAGGCTAGTTTTATGTCGGTTGATCAGTTTTAACAAATTGATTTTTGAAATATGGGGGATTGATTCTGCTCAACTCTGGCAAAGATGAGGAGTTGTCTCCAGTATTGTTAAGTGTGAACCTATTGTACAGCTGTTATGAATCCAGACTTAGACCCGTTATCATGCCTGCTACATTAAATTCTCCTGAAAAGGTAAACAAAAAGTTAAGGTTCAATATAAATTTTCTAGAGATTTATATTCCTTCAATGCAGGCATCCAGTTACAGTGCTGTGTAAAGGACTCTGATGTCCATTTATATAAGTTAACATTTAACGTAAAGGAAGTTCAGTGTGAAACATCCTTTTCTTCATGGAGGAAAGATAAACCTATCTGGCAAGTCACTGGCAAGTCTTCAAAATGTTTTTGGATTTGGGGCTTCTTTTTACAGACTTAGATTAAGAGATTAATAGTAATAAATGCCTCAAGAGAAGTCTCCTTGCAAGTGTCATATAGAACCATGGAATCTATGGAAAAGGGAAAAGTGAAATTACCTAAACACAGTCACAACCTATATCATTTACAGTCTAATACTCCTTGAATTGCAAATAAAGAAATAAACCTCTTGCATTTAGTCCCTGCTTCAGAAAAAAAGGGCTGTATCATTTAGAAAGAACCTAAAAGCCGTGTGGAAATGTAGATTTTATGCATCTTAAAAAAAAAGTGCAGCAGGTATTTGCCAAAACTCTCATTTCCTATTAAGTAAATGAAAATGAATTATTGGTGTTACAGTGATTTAGAGGGGTTTTTCCTACTCTAAATGAACACAACTTGTTGGATCCAGCAAACTCATTAAAAATGTGCTTTTACAGGCTAGAGGATTTTAGGAGTTGCACAGACCTATCAGGCTTTATGAGTTTTCAGCATGAGAATGAATATCTCCTAGTTCCTAGATAGCCTCCCTTCACAAACAAAAAGAACAGAGATAAGTTAGGACTCATACAAGGTAAGCATAAAATATAATTAAAACTTACTTGCATTCTCAGCCTACTGCAGCTACTAATCTTACTGATTAGCAGTTCTCCATCTATGAGTCATCCCAGAGATCTACTCACAGAGGGTCTAAGCTTGCAATCACTCCAGTTTTGAAGGATACTAATAAGCAAATATTCAGGTGTGATCCTGCATGGGCTGAAGACCAGTAGACCTAAAGTATGAAGTGACAGGTTTACTTTAAATCTATGAAATAAATGGGATCATTTACATATATGTTAAGTGAATACTATATATGTTCACTGGATCAACCCTGGCATTCTTTTCTCAAGGAGGAGGTTCAAAAACAATGACAAGCAAAGTAGACTGATAAGCACAGGTTTCCTCTACTTGATATCTGCAAGATACACTTAATGGCCAGAAAATGACAATAAAAAGCAAGTAAATTCTGTCTTTCTGCACTACTATCAGACAGCTGACCATAATATTCCACTTACAACGCAGTTCACATAAGTGTTAAATATCAATTCTGCTGGTGTTTTATGAGTTTTACTCATAGCAATTACAGATGGTACTAAAATCAAGTCCATTGTTTGGACTGTTCTTTACACTCCTTTTCTTGTACACATGGGTTATATATATCTGCAGGAAAAACATGCAAAGATAAAAAAATTCTTGATCAAAATAACATAGAAAAAAGATGCTTGAATATTCAAGTAAAGATGGGATGAATATGTAGTACAAGATATTCCTGAATGTTCATGTTTCCTTTCCCCATTTCAGTCTGACATTTCTGAGTTATACAAATCCATCGTCCTACATCAGATCTTTCTATGTGTGGCAGCTGTCCAGCCAGTCCCATGAAAGCTATTGGTGAATCACTGTCCAAATGCCCATACTACATGATTATAGCCTTGAAAATTGTTAACTCCTCGAATCTTCTTCCCCCATCACCCCGATTTGAAGTGTCCTAGGTTTTTTTCCCTATGTCCATGGAAGTATGTAGCAGATTGTTCCTCTCATATGCTCACGATGTCTTCTTCACCCTCTGCAGGGATGCACAGGAAAGGGAATGTAGGAAAATGGCCCTCAGCCCCCTAAGGGAGGGGCAAATTAGAGAGTTTTCCCCTACCACATATATACCTGAAATTTAAGATATTCAATTCTCAAATTCTAAAGCTGTTTATATACTTCTTTATGTACCAGCATTCAAGGACAAACACTGTACACACCAAAACAGAAGCAGTTATATGGGAAATCTCATACACGGGAGTTCGGTTTGTAGTTGGGGTTGCATGCTGTTTAGACATGTTCTCTTTAGGGGAAGTAGACTCACTCTAAAGGCTTTTGTGCTGGTTTGCCACTCTCTTTCCCCAGTTGTCATGTATCTGCTGTGTCCCGTTACATTTTCTGTCAAAGATTGTCACCTGCACTTTTCATGTAATAATCTTCTGTTCATATGGAAATTGTTATCCCTTGGTCCACTCACAACCAGAAGACTGGAGCACCTGTCCAATGGTTCTGCCTTCCCCACTTTCCTGGGATGGGATCTGGATGCAGCTCAGGCACACACTGGCAGATTTCTGTGTGGATTCAAGAAATTTCATCCCAAGACTTTTTTCAAGCTGAAAGTACATTTAAGTTTTCAGGAATACTTCAGTGGTTATTAAAATCAAAACCTTACAGACAAGAGAATGCCGATAGCCACCAGTTAAGTTAAACAAATGCCAAAAGCAGAGAGAGATCCACGCAGGCATTTTTGGGTACAGGGATTTATGCCTTCAAACACACCTACCAAGGAATGTTATTAATTCCTAGTTCTGAAAATCATACCTCTCTATTTGTTTGCACATATATGGTCATGGATATTCTCATAGCATAAACATTTGTATTTCCAAGATGACCCATAGACAGTAAAAAATTTTACAGCTCATGCCTTCTCTGTTCTCAGCTATTTAAGTTTTAAAAACTCATTACTCTAATTTCTTAATTTTTAACTACTGTATGAATGATTTTATCACTGTAGCAAATGTTTCCAATGTTTTTCAAACACAAAACCACTAAGCAGTTTTTGTATTTTCTATGCTTTGCTTTAATACATAAATCAAAAGACAATAACAAGCGTAATGTCACAGAAAATTTTTGACACTTCATACATTAAATAAAAGCAGCCAATAAACAGTTTAGATGAAATTATGGCTTGAAATGTAGTTCCCAAGAGGACTGTGGTTCATAAATTGTTTTTATACTGCCTCTGTCATTGTTCATTTGAGATATGCACAAGACACCCATAGTCATTACCAATGTTACCATTACTTAACCTGCCTTTGCTCTGACTGATATTTAGACACATGGAGACTACCAACCACCTGTTTCTGTGAAAAATGCGTTGTTTGGTTGTCATCACACATGTAGCATGTTGCCTTCTATTTGAAAGCCTGACATATAATAAAAAAATGGAAGAAAATAGGTCTTTAAGTTTCATTCACACCTGAATCCCAGAATCTTCTTTAGCAACTTTGCATATTCAAGAGGAGGGTGTTTTCCAATTGATACAATAGTATTTGATTGATAATTGACCTAATCTCATTGATGCAAAGGTGAAGCATTTCAAGCACCTCAGTACTTGGCTGCATCATGGCTTTTAAAGTTCTTTGAAAGACATACTTACATTTTGGTTTGCACACAACCTTTATCTATAGCTAATCACTGCTTGAAATCACTGATTCAAAGATTCTGGTCTGTTTTTTAAAGAATATTTGTATTTACTTGGAAATTAATATGCCAGTGTTCACCTTAAGTATGAGAAACTGTGAACAGCTCATGGGAAACCAATCATTATGATCTTCAGCAAGGTTCAAAGCAAGAACTTCATTTCTTGCTCAGTTCTTGTGGAAGAAAGCGTTTTTTTCAAAATAGCTGAGATGACATAATATTGCACCTTTCATATTAATGTTTTCATCCTTCAAAATTTCACTCTGCATGCGAACACTTTCCTCTCATAAGATCAGAACAGTTCATTGAGATATGCTCTTTGTTATTTCTCCACTTAAGCCTTAAAAAAAGTGTTACAAGACAGCTAAGAATTAACTGAAGAATTCACTGTAGAAATGTTCTAACAACAGTGAATTACAAATAAAACATCCACAGATGAATCTAGGAAAATGAATTTTTTAAAGTAAACTACTTGGGGGCTTTATAGGTCAAGATACCATCTTTCTAGAAGCAAAAGTGGTGTGCTTCTCAAACATTTGTTGAAAGCTGTACAAATGGGCTATTGTACCTGAATGGCAACTTTATGTTTTCAGCAGAAACAAAACTAATAGTTTTCAAGAAAGTCTACTCCTTCATGAGCAACAGTTCTTTATAAAGTATACATCCTTAGCACAAGTCCTGATGACGAATTATGCGCAAGGAGAGCTCTTAAGCAGAGTGTATATGAAAAAGAGTCTACGTGGCCCAGTAGATTTCCTATTTGCTGTGCTTTTAGTTCAGTCCTCTAACACTTCTGCGTAGAGATTTCACACCACAGCACATTCATTTTTTGAAGAAATAAGTGGGTCTATCCAAAATAAACCATATTCCCACTGCTCTACTCATGACATTTGTTGCCATTGCTTTGTAGGGAATGTTATAGCTAGCTGATAGTGCAAATTTTTTTTCTCTTAAGAATTTTTACTAGTAGGTGCCACTGACAATGCAGACACTGGCTGGCAGCTAGCAGGCTAGATTTGTAAAGTGAGCCTTGGGTGACTCTGTGCATACAGTGCTGTGGGGCCAAATTGAGCAGTACAAATGCCTATTGCTCTCATAAAAGTCATTAATTTTTCAACAGGTAGATTCACACCAACAAACTGGATACATAAGCATAACACATGCAATTAGCTTAGAAAAAATTAACCAGAACTGGAAAACACCTAACCCATACTATTTGTCAAAGAAGGCTGACGTTACCCTTTTTTTGGTTTGTTTGTCTTATTTCCTTATTTATTTTAAGTATAATGGAAAGGCTGCTACTTTAGCCCCAATGCCATTAGACCATATAATTCATTCCCCTGAAACCACAGGCTTTTCCTTATTTTGTTACTTTTAACTTTTTCTTTTTTTTTTTCTTTTTTGAGGGGTTAGGTATAAAACTAATTATCCAGCAAAGGGTTTATCCTTTTATGGTATGAAGAACTGAGCTTACCTTTGGGCTATGTCCAAAATAAAAATGTACAGAGAAGAAATGTACTCCTGGAGGGCCATTAATTAAACTTGCACTAGGCATTGACATTGATAGTATGTTGATCTAGCTTCTGTCCTCTCTGCTGCTCTCATTAAAATGACTAAGAATCTTTCATCAGATCCCACTTGTTTTTACTGAGATTTCTACTGCTTTCAACATATGGGACCAAACTTTTCTTCTTAAAACTTGGAGCTTCTTAGAACTTCCTTTGCTCTTCTCCCTCACAGCCAAGTAACTCTTCCCCTCACTTCCTCCTATTTTCTTTCTTACTGCAAAAAGAGAAATCCACAATGATACTCAGAGTCTATCTAGACCAATATTGTTTTCAGTGGTCAGGACAGGAATTAGGAAGATTTTAGCTGCCCTCATATCTAAGCCAGAGACTCATAATTCCTACTCTTGAGGACAGTGTAACTCTAGAAGGTCCTGAATTTAGCTAGCACAAACTCCACTGTGGTCCACAGTTTCTCCTCAGACTTGGCTTCACTACTTCACTGCACCATAACTTAGGCTAAAAGTGGCTTGCTTCCTTCTGCCTGGCCTTCTGGACCGAGTGACCAGTGAGGGCTACTCAAGAACCATGCATCAGCCTTTCCTGCCTCAAGAAGCCACCAGTGTATGTACAAGATAGGAAGAGACATCTGAATGAGACCAATAGCTCCAAGCGTTTCTGGTCCTTACTGCCCAGAAAGTTGTGGGCAACAGAGCTAAATCCAGTCAGCAGTCAGTCACAAGCAGTGTTCTCCAGGGCTAAGTGTTGGGGCTAATATTGTCTAATATTTTATCAATGGACTGGATGAGGGGATTGCGTGCTCCCTCAGTAAGTTTGCAGACAACACCAGGTTGGGTGGGAATGTTGATCTGGTTGAGGGAAGGAAGGTTCTACAGAAGGATCTGAACAGGTTGGATCAATGGACCCAGGTAAGTTCTATGAGGATAAAAAGACCAAGCACAGGGTCCTACACATTGGTCGAAAAAGCCCCATGCAATGCCAAATGCCTGGGAAAGCGTAGCTGGAAAGTTGACCAGCAGAAAAAGATCTGGGGGCATTGGTCAACAGGTGACTGAATATGAGTCAGCAGTATGTTGAGGTAGCCAAGAAGACCAGTAGCATCCTGGTTTGTATCAGAAATGGTGTGGCCAGCAGGACTAGGGAAGAGATTTTGCCGATGTGCTCGTTGCTGATGAGGGCGTACTTGTATTAATGTGTTCACTTTGGGGGCCCTATCTACAAGACGGATATTGAGATGCTGGAGCATGCCCAGAGGAGCGCAATGAAGATAGTGAGTTGTTTGATGCACAATCCTTCTTGAGGGAACTGGGATTTTTAGTCTGGAGAAGAGGAGGCTACAACTACCTGAAAAGCAGTTGTAGCGAGGTGAGTGTTGGTCTCTTCTTTCACATAACAAGTGATAGGACCAGAGGAATTGACCTCAATTTGTATCAGGGAAGGTTTAGATTGGATATCAGGAAAAAATTCTCTACTGAAAGAGTAATGAAGCATTGGAGCAGGCTGCCCACAGAAGTGGTGGAGTATCATTACTGGAGGTGTTTAAAAAAGATGTAGAAATGGTAATTCAGGATATGGTTTAGTAGGCACAGTGATGTTGGGCTGTCAGTTGGACTTGATGATCCTAGATGTCTTTTCCAACCGCAATGGTTCTATGATTCTGTGATTCTAGGTTAGGTTTCTAGCATCAGGCAAAGTATGCAGAGCATAAACCTGCACTGAAGTGGAGCTGAATGCCTGTACTTGTCAGCATCCTGCTATGGCTTAGAGCACAGTTTCTTAACAACAGGAAAAAAGTTTGCTAACAGCCCACCTCAGCTCTTAACTTAAAAGGTTAAGATTCAGTTGTTAAGATTTCTTCTCTGCACACTTAATGATTAATTATTGCCAATGGGCTAAAAAAAAATATTAGCCACAGAAGAGGTATTTTAAATTGTTTTCTTTTGATGTCAGTAAATGATTTAATTTTTTCAAGGGCTTGTGCGAAACAGACTGCTTATTCTGGAATAGATATATAAAGTGGCTTGCCTATAAGTGGAACACACAGAAAGAAAAGACTTTTCACATAGTCTAAGTACAAACATGCCTGGCTTACGTTTGGTCTCTCTCCTGCTTGTTCTTCCTGTGTGAGACTTAGTGTGGTATTACCTGCTTTTATTTTTAAGATTTTTTTAGGAAAAGCAACTGAGGAATGTAGACACATTCACAACTAAAACAACCTCTTTTTATTCTTGACTGTTTTAACCCTGTCCTCTGAGAACAGTCTCTTGAGCCAAGGTTTATAGTCAATCACCAAAAAAAGTGGGGGGTCCATTACCTTCCCCTTTTAATTGTAGAACAGGGGCCTTTAACTTTCCATGAGGCTTTAGTAAGAATTTCTTATGGGCAGAATTTCATTGAACCTGGTAATCAAGACCACAGGATATGTGTTAATTGTCTTTGACATGCAGAATTATCTACATTTACCCAAACTAATAACATCACCCCAGACACACTGTTTTTAAACTATATGGTTTAAAATCATCTATAAATTCAATCACTATTCAACTAATTCAAAGACAGACAAATGTTAGAAAACCTAGAAGAAATTAAGAGAAATAGGCAACTTTGTCCTTAATTCAACCTGTGTGAATTCTATTCCCTGCAAAATGAACACAACTTGGGAAATCACTCTTGTTTATAGTTCCTGTTCTACTAAGGTAAAGTAGCACTGATCAAACATCAAGTTGCAGTCTTATTCTGAATGGGCATGCTTTTTCTGGCTTGATGTCAATAACCTTAATGATAGGTACAATATTTTCTTTTCCCTGAACACATTTTTTTCTTGCTGTCTAATTTTATTAAATGTTAGAAAGAAAAACAAGAAAAAAAAGAAAAGAGGGTAGAAATTACTGAGTATAGTGGTTTGGAATCAAAGCATCTGTAAACATTTGTAGAGGTTTAACAATTTTAACAGTGTGCAACTTCCACTTTGAAAGAATATCATCCCTACTAAATGTTAACTAGATATGAGTAAGCAATAGGGAAGACTATTGGACACAGTTCCATTTAATTTTATAATTTATACAGATAACAAGATGAGATTGATTTAAACAATATTTATTGTTCAAAATTACTTGATTAATATTTCTTTAACATTATTAACTCATTTTCTTTACTCATTAATTAGTAGTTATTTCACATGAAGCATTTAAAAGACAAAACTGGAAGCTAGTGTAGCTAGGCACCAATCGTATTTTCATGATCAAGCTATACATTTTGATAAGAACAACATCTTCCTATTTTCTAATTTATTCTATTTATTTGCTAAAGACATTTATTTGTCTTTGCTCCATCTCCTCATTCCCACTCAAACCTTAAGTCTTGTCTTACATTATCCTTGAGGTGCACAGCCATGAACATTTCATATTTTATACTGCAATAAATGCTTCACTTAGTAACACTACTATTTTATTTGTTAAGTAGTAGTGATATGTTTAAATAAGGTGATTATGATTTTCAGAAATAGTTTGCCCTGACATAATTTTCACATCTGGATCCAAAATGTGAACATTCAATAATTCTCACTTTTAAAAGCTGTATTTCAGCAAATATTCTTGACGGGTTTTTTTAGAACACCAGCTGGAAAATGATAACTCAGTACGAAGACTGTGTAATGGGTCTGTGTATCTCTATAGCCACAGCATCTATCCAAAGTCTATTGAAGGAGAATCAACAGGCTTGATATTCATTCATGCAAACATCAAAGTCAGTAATCACAAAAAAAAAACCATT
>WAAB01013710.1:0-42683 GCA_013389865.1 Piaya cayana
TATGATTAGACCTCGAAAGACAGTATACAATGTTTGTTTCATGCATACTCTGATCTGGAATGGAGACAAACCCCAAGCAGTGTTTTTAAAAAAAAAAAAACCAAAACCCAACCACATACTGAAGCTCAGCTTCAGGAAAGATACTAGATCATGGCAATGATACTTGAATGAGAAAACCTAAGCTATGGACAAATTCTTTAATGTACCTGAGTTTTTATTTCTATAGAATAATAAATATAAGGACAAGTATAAGTATGCATTTCTTCATATATAAACAGGTTTGGTTTTTTTATTTTAAGAACAAAAAATGTCAGAGTATATATAACATACCAACCAGTAATTCTTCTAATACCTGCACTGTAACTAAAAACTATCATATGCATCTTTTGATAATTTTTTAAATAGGTCTTTAAGATTTTTTTTCCTGTTCCCTGACCATTAATACCTCTTTGGCCACATTTTACCTAAGTTTCACAGACACACTTAACACTGATTTGACAGTAATACAAAAATAATCCCAAACTAATGAAAAAAACTCCACACCACCACCAGAAAATAAAGCAAACAGGCTTTATTGCCATATCTGCCACTTCCACAATCTCCTGAAATATCAGCAGTCTTTGTTGGACTGTTTTATCATGTGAAATGACAAGAATACACCAACAACAGAGGAGATCCTGGATGGCATTGATATTACAAATAGTTTCAGCCAAATCATGAACAAAACTCCAGGTGAGATTCAGAGCTCTGAAATATAGAAGTTTAAAGCAGAGCTACCTACACTTTTATTAGGTACCTAGACTCCCATCAAAGGAATTGAGATGAGATGGAAACAGTAAATGGAGACTAGGGAGATGTCTAACTTACCCTGAAGTAAACAGCTAAATTTTGTCACATTACAAGCTCTCTAAGCTTCAGTGACTGCACCCCTATCCTTTGTTTCTTTTCACAGAAGCAAGTCTGGGTAATTAGCTTATGTGTAAACAGCTGGAGAAACCTAAAGAAACTGTAAGTAATGGTCTTAATTACGGTTATGACTTTGATCATGCTACTGGCTTTTACCCTCTATCTTTCTGACTTGACCTTTTTATTTTTAATTACCTTTCTCTCACATTTTGCTGTGACTTCAAAAAAAAATTCATGTGACTTTACTAGCAGAAACAGATTTTGCAAGTCTTGTCTGTGTACCTGTGAGCTAAATGGCAGCAAAGATGAATGTCTTAAACAGGTATGGCTACCAGAACTCCTCTAAGTCCCAATGTCTCCCAAGATGATACACCAATACTAGAACTGTCCTGCAAGGAAGCTGTTAGCAGGATTCAGCATTGAAGCAGAAGGTAACTTCTATTTTTGACCCTTTTTCACCTCATCTTTCATTGTGCATTTTTTTCAAAGAAAAAAATTCATGATCAAAACCGTCACAAAATTTTGGTAATCTTAGAAGACTTAGTTAGATAAATGTTCAGTCTGAATACAGCAAGAAAAGAAAATGAGGTTTTTGAACTGAAAAGCAATTATCTTTTTAACTTTTTAACTATTTTTTTGTTTGATTTTTCTTCTTTTTTTTGTCATCCAGTAAAAATGTAGAAGTATTTCAAGATGCGTGCATTTGATATTTGCAATGTTTCTGAAAAGAACCTCAGTGTCCAATTAGTGACAGGGTCAAATAATATATATTTGGTTCTTGGGACATTATAGTAAAACTAGTGTCCCAGATTATTTATATATCACTGCCAAAATGTGAGGTAACTTATATTTTTTTTTACTATAGTAATAACCAAAATATATAATAAATTTGATGGTCCTAAGCACTAGTGTAAATATTCTAACTAAATTAGAACTCAAGAGATTTAAATGGCACTTAGTTCTCCATAAACAGAGGAGAAACTCAATGCAGTCATAATCTAATTTTGTAAGGATCAAGCCATGCATGTATTTTACCATTTCAATCCCAGTTCAGAAATGGTTGTTAACAGACAATCAGCAGGTGCAGCATTTTCTGGCTTATGCAGCTTTGGGATCTTTTGGGAATATCTTTTGGGATCAGATTCTTGGAGGAATATCAAAAAAGAATATCTACATAAGACTAAGACTTCTAAAAAGCTTTAGTTGCTCTTAGAGAGCTGTCAGATCCTCTTGATCAAAAGGTGCTTTGAGATATTTTCCCAACCAACTCCTGACTCCAGTGTCAAGCATCTCTTCAGGAGATGCTAGCTAGAGGTCTAGAGCACAGCACAGTGCCTGGATAGCAGATGATGGTCTGGGAGCTGCATCCAGTGAAGAACCAGACCTGGCTGACCCTGAGAAACACAGCAGCTTCAGGGGAAAAAAGCAAAGAATGGCAGTAGGTAACTGTTGAGACAGAGATCCCAGTTTGCCATCATGCCCTGTTGTCTAGTGAGGGGATTGACTTGAGGATATTGTGGAAAGATTTGTCAAGATTATCCTACCCCTGAATGGTTGCTATGCTAGAAGGAGGGAATGTGATCCAGAGAGTCCTTAATAGGCTTGAGGAGTGGACCAATATGAACTTCATTAAGTTCAACAAAGCCAAGTACTGCACCTGGGTTAGGGAATCCCCAATATCAATACAGACCAGACGATAAATGGATTGAGAGCAGCTTTGCAGAGAAGGACTTGGGGATACTGGTAGATGAAAAATTGTACGTGAGTCAGCAATGTGCTTTTGCAGCTCAGAAAGCAACCAGATACTGGACTGTATCAAAAGGAAGCATAGTCAGCAGGTAAATAGAAGTGGTTCATCTCGTATACTTCACTGTCATGGCAACCAACCTGGAGTAACCTGTGAGCACCAACAATTCTGCCACAGGAGAACCAGAAAATATTAAGTGTGGCAATATGGCCCCAGGGGTGAAAGTCAAGCTCATGGAAGACCAAGTGGTTTTATGATTAATCCTACTGGCCACTCTCATTCAATCCCTGGAAAAGTGATGGAGCAAATAATCCTGTGAACCATTTCCAAATATTTCAAGGACAACAAAGTGTCTAGGTGTGATTTTCATAGATATATGAAGGGGTAATCATGTCTAGCCAACCTCAAACCCTTCTGTGACAAAATAACCACATGTATGAGTGTTAGTTATATTAGTTAATGTTATAAGCACATCTTTTATTTATACAAACTTTTTTCCACAGGTATTTATATGCACTAAAAAAGGGGGGGGGGTGGCTTAAAAATGACTTGTACTGTACTTCTTATCATTTTGAATAATGAAAAATTGCATGTAATATAGTATGAGTAAACAATGTGAAAAGACAAAGAATATAATCCATATTGTCATTTTGCCACACAATAAAGGAAAGGAAACTCCTTCCTTATTTGATTTAAAGCTACTCTTTATAATCCAAACACATCTTTGTACAACATACTCGCATCTTTATTTGCATCTATGACAACATCTGAGTCATTTCTGTCCTTTTCCCTGAGGGAAAAGAAACAGAGAAGCAAATATTTATGAAGAAGAATGAAAAGAACAGTATAAAGATAAATGAACATTTTATGAAGGGAAAATAAACAGAAGACTGTCTGAGAAAACTCAAATTAGCATGACACACTGAGAATAGCCTCTCTGCTACATAACATTATGTTTCTGAAGGACACCACAGGGCAAGGATGAACTGTTCTTATTAGAACTAACTTTAATAAGACATCATTACTCTTATTCCAACATCTAACCCAAGAGGCAAGGTTAAAACCCCTAGAGTGGGCTTTGAAAAAAAGCTATTGAAGAGCGATTGTTAAATCAAGTGCTAATAGAAAATGGAGGAGGCTTAAGAGGAAGCTGAATGACATCAGGAAAAAAAAATCTTCCAGTAGGGTGCAGGGGATCAAGAAAATAATAATTGAATCATAGGTATTGCCTGACCAGGATTAATCTGTTGAGATCAAAAGCAGAGAAAAGTTGGTTAAGGGCTCATTTTTTCTTTGTCTATTTTCTCTCACAGCTTTTGTGGTGTTAACATTCTTGGTCAAAAGTAAAACCAATACAGAACTTCCACAATTACTATTATTATTTTTATTATTACTGATTTTTCACTCTTTTCCAAACATTCCTTTTATTATACCAAGCCCTACTTAGTTTTATCGTGCCTTTTCTTTTTCTAGAGTTTTATAATTTATCATAAGTAAAATACAAAACTAACTGGATATTTCATATATGTTTACAGGAGGTAATAGAAATTACAAGTACAAATAGACATAAGTTTTGTAGGGTTTTTCAAGATTTTACAATATAAATGAGTTCTTCATGATACTAAACACCCCCACTAAAAAAAAAACCAACCAAACACAAAACCCACCCAAACAACTCAGAAAGTCATGATAAATAAATAAGCCATGAAAACCCAAGGTGTCTTAGTCTTTATATTCTGGTAAAGGAATTTTCTTAATGCAAGACATGGTCCAAGGGTTATTTTCTTTGCATAACTAGACTTTGATTTATATATTTAATGCTACCCTTATAGTACTTTCAGATTTGTATGGGCCGTTGAAATTATTTCAATGTTTAAATTACTCCTTTTACATTGTAATGTGGAGAGATGAATTTGAAATTTCTTATTCAC
This sequence comes from Piaya cayana, assembly GCA_013389865.1. Taxonomy (NCBI): domain Eukaryota; kingdom Metazoa; phylum Chordata; class Aves; order Cuculiformes; family Coccyzidae; genus Piaya; species Piaya cayana. The sequence goes on from WAAB01013710.1 coordinate 4,585, forward strand.
TAAATAAAATGAATACTGTTTGAAAATGGTAACATAACATCCAGTGTTTAAAATACAGCTGTGTACAGTCCTATTTCTGTTATATATCTAGGTCTAAAAATGGTAAAGAAGCTTCTAAGTATTAACTAAACCATTTAGAAAAAAAAGGCATCAGTTGTATAAAAATTTACTGAGATATGAAAATATGGAGTGACTACTATTAATGAAATTATAACTATATAATTCACTGTTGTTTAAATGTATAGTGGTTATGTATATAAATATATGGAAGTATATGTTTCTTTCCACTGTATAATCAAGAACTAGTGGGAGATCTTTCATCCAAACGAGGAAAGATATATGAATAGTTAATAGTGGGAATTGATTCAAATTTGTTCTGTATTTTATTCATTCTTTGATACCAGAAGAATTAATGTGGTGTCATTGCATAGAAAAAGATAATCTACACATGTCAAAAATGGCATCTGTTTCAGTAATCAATGATAAGTTTTCACAAGGATTTATTCAACTGTAAAGTATCCTGATTTTTAAGTGTGCATTTTTTAAATGCAAGAAGAGCAAAAACTCATTTACATGTTCAACTAGTCATTAAAAAATACATTATAAATATTTTTGCTATTATTGCACATTCTATGAAGAAGGTTTATAGGTATCATTCAAACACACCACAAATAACTGACCTATTTCACCTGTCTTGGGTAGTTAGAGAAATCAGACAAAATTCACCAAAATATTATTATAAAACTTTAACCTAGAATGCAGTAGACAAGATTAAGTCAGTATCCTTTGGGAGATCTCTTACGGCACCTGTGGTAACTTGCTTCTGCTTTACATCTGTGCAGTAAAATGGCAGTGAAAGCACTGACATCTCCCACAGAATTTTGTGAGTAGAAAAGTTTTAATCATTGTAAAGCATTCAGTGTAATAATAGGGACCAAGCAAAGGAAGTATTGCAGTCCCATTTTAAACATAGTCTTCTACAACCTTTAAGCAGATGCTGAACTCTAAACATCTGCATAAACTCATCACTGCTTTTTAAGGCAAGAGTAATTTAACTCCTACAGGACCAAACTTGATCAGAAGTTCCTGGTATAAACTGGAGATGTAAGGAAATAAAGCTTTTACTAACCTGAATGGAAGCTGTACACTCTTTTGGATTCAAAATCCCCTAAATTCGTATATTTTGGGACTTCTGATAGTAATGTCACAGCTGACATTCTAAAGAGTGATTCTTCTGAGATTTCTGAGCTTTCTCTTTCTGATTATCAATGTGTGTTTTAGTCTTTCTGAAAATTAAATTCAGTTGCAAGCTAAAAGCTGTTAATGGATATGAACAAACGGGGGAAAATGTGACAAAATGGTAAATCTGAGCTCCCTTTCATTCCTGTACAATAATATCTTATTAAGTATGAGGAAAACGTATGACTCTAATGAATGTCATGTGGCACATTTTTTCCATTATTTATAAAAGCAGCTTCAGAAATGTGATTCATAAAAGCATCTGACAAAGCATTAGCATACATTATTGACATCTTTTTTTCATGTCTGTGTGTATAAAATGAGGTAGAGTTTTGTGATTGGGATGTTAGCAGTGACAACGCAGGCTTTTAGGAATGTACGCTACACTTATCTCCGCGTTTGTTCACCAGCTCAACAACCCTTTCACTAGTCATTTCTCTGACTCTGATTTTCTTTAGTGAAATCAACTCTATGCTATGTTTATACCTAAATTACTAAATACCAATACCAAATGTAGACTGGTGACTATTGCCATTGTTGGATCAGATTTATTTCTGCTCCAAATTATATATGGAAGCTAGACTATGACTCTAGTTTGGATTCTTTATGTGCATGAATTTATCGAGCAATCTTATTTTCAAAGGAAAAAACAAATTTTTTGTCTGAGACAAGTTGTCCAAACAAAAACCTGCTGCAGCGTCGATGAGCGATGATGTACTGATTTGTAGCATAATTACTTATGTGATTTTTAACAGTTGTTGCTGGCTTGATATCAGTCAACTGTGTTACGGTTTCCTATATTTTTTCCCATTTCAAGAAACGCAAACCACTTCTAGCCTTAGCTGTAAGTCCTAGTCTGTTTGCTATATATTAAATCATCAGATTTAATAAAACTTGGTATTAAGAAAGGAAATGAGCAGGAGTTACTATACTTTTGACTACAAAGAGGAGCATGAGAATGAATATTTAATAAGATGTCCACGTAGGATATTCTAAACATCATCACTGGCACTTGAAGGGGGAGGAAAGTACACACTGCTTATTTTAATTAGGTGAAATTATGTGGTTCAATAAAGCATGACAGCCTGCATAATGAAAGAAGAGACCCATGTTTATGAGAGAATTATTGATGACAAAAATGTTGGCAGCAAGTATGTTTTACTGAGACAGCGAAAGTCATTTTATTATCTTTTCATTCATAATTTCCTGCAACATGTGTCCATCTGTAAACCGATAACAATACCATGTGGTGGGTCTTCTACTACTTTTCATAAAAATTAACAAGACCATTTTATTTCTTCACTTCTGAACTAAATGTTGTTGACCCTTTAATGGACTGATGCAGAACAAGCTAGAAGCAAGCAAAAAGAGACAAGAAAATATTTGTCTTGAAAGGTGTTTATTCTGTGAACTGCAATAACAAGTGTAGGCTTTGGAAGGGAGTGGGATTATAAATATAGAAATAAAGACTGGAGTTTGACCAGAACAATAAGGTGATATTTTTCTAGTACTTAGAAAATATCTGTCTGATAACAATTTGGAATAGGACTAGAATATGTATTCTACTTGCTGTATTTCACTAAAATATGAAATGTCACACAAAGCTAACAAAATTTTCACATGGAAAATAGACGTTGTCATGGCAAAATTAATATTTCATTTCTGAGAAACTCAATGTTAGAACATCTCTGAGCAGCAGTGCAGGAAGGAAAGTTAAATCTAACATATTAAATATGTCAATTTTTGTACAGGAAATCATAGAACCATGGAATTGTTTGGCTGGAAAAGACCTTTGATATCACCAAGTCCAACTGTACCTGTGCACTACTAAACCATAATCCTGAGCACCTCAACTACCTGTCTTTTAAATGCCCTCATGGATGGTGACTCAACCATTCCTCAGGCAACCTATTCCAATGCCTGATAAAGCTTTTGGTGAAGAAAATTTCCTGATGTCTACTCTAAACCTCCCCTGGCACAACTTGAGGCCATTTCTTCTTGTCCTGTCACTTGTTACTTGCAAGAAGAGACCAGTATCCATCTCCTTACAATCTCTTTTAAGGTAACTATGAAGAATGATAAGGTCTACCCTTAGCCTCCTCTTCTCAAGGCTAAACAATCCCAGTTCCTCCAGCCACTCCTCAAAAGACTTTTGCTGTAGACCCTTCACCATCTTTTTTGGTCTCCTCTGGACATGCTCCAGCAACTCAATGTCTTCCTTGTACTGAAAAAAAAGAGAAATATTTCTGGACAAAACTCACTTTATTATCTTTATACCTGACATTAAATTGCAATCAACCTACTTATACTTCTCCTACTGTAGGGAACTGAAACCTCTTATCCAAGCTCACCTCCCAGAAAAAAAAAATGGCATCTGTCTTCTTTCATTGAATTTGGAATGGATAATAGTATCAGTGTTTAGAGTAAGATGTAGTGGCAAAACTTATTTTGTTCCTGCAAGAAGACTGAAAAAAGAGGTTATTCTATTCTCTTGAAATATTTTAGTGCTAATTCGCACATGCACAAATGCAACCAGGCAAACAAACAAAGGACTCTCCTTTTAGAGGAACTCCTGACCAGAGTGACCTTTCATAAGATCTTACCTGAAAAATATGAAGGGATTAGTCAAAGAAATCAGAGAAGGTGGTGTTTCTGGCATCCACTTTCTTCTGAACTCAGAATGCAATAAAAGTTGCATTTTATAATATCTGACACAGGAGTTCAAGGTATTATTTCTTGCAACATACATGCAGAGTTACTTAGTCAATACTTTATGGAGAAAATATTTTGCCTATATGGCAGGCAGCTGTAGTGGATGGAAAGGCAATTATTTTCTTTGTATGTTATGCACCCTGATACCCAGCAGGTCTGATCCTTGTGATTGTTTTCCTAAATTATTTCTGGTTTTCCTGTAAACAGAATAAAAATACAAATTTCCATTTCCATCTTTGTTGAATCTATGGCTTGAGACTGCCTGAAAATGTAATCTAGAATGTAAGGCCTGATAAAAAGCTTTAATGAAATTAAACAATCAAAACAAGATTTTGGCATGCAGATGTAAAATATTTGACTTCAAAGACACCTTTCGTTATGCAAGATAATGACTGGCTTTAAAGGTCTAATAACCATAGAAACATAGAATAGTTAGAGTTGGAAAAGACCTTAAAGATCATCTATTTCTAACCCTGCTGATACAGGCAGGGTCATCCCACTAGATCAGGCTGCCCAAGGCCCCATCCAGCCTGGCCTTAAACACCTCCAGGGATGGGGCAGCCACAGCTGCCCTTGGCAACCTGTGCCAGTGCCTCACAACTCTCATTGTGAAGAAATTCTTCCTTACGTCCAGACTAAGTCTACCCCTCTCCAGTTTATAACCATTGTCCCTAATTCTGACGCTACAGTTCCTCCCCAGCTTTTCTGCAGCCCCACCAGGTACTGGAAGATTGCTCTAAGGGCTCCTCAGAGCCCTTCTCTTCTCCAGGCTAAACCAGCACAGCTCGCTCAGCCTCTCCTCATATGGGAGGTGCTCCAGCCTTCTAATCATCTTTGTAGCCCTCTTCTGGACCGGTTCCAACAGCCCCATATCTTTCTTATGTTGACGATTACAGAACTTGACGCAGTACTCCAGATGAGGTCTCACAAGAGAGGAATAGAGGGGCAGAATCACTTCCCTCTACCTGCTGGCCACGCTTCTTTTGATGCAGCCCAGAATACAGTTTGCCTTCTGGGCTGCAAGCGCATTCTGCCAGCTCATGTTGAGCTTCTTATCAACCAGCATCACCAAGTCCTTCTCTACAGGGCTGCTCTCAGTCACATCATCACCCATCATGTACTGAAATTGAGGATTGCCCCAGCTGAGCTGTAGGACCTTGCACTTGCCTTGCTGAGCCTCATGAAGCTCACACAAGTCCACTTCTCCAGCCTGTCCAGGTCCCTCTGGGTGGCATCCCATCCTTCCGGTATTTCAACTACACCACTCACCTTGGTGTCATCTCCAGACTTGCTGAGGGTGCACTCGATCTTACTGTCAATATCATTGATGAAGATATTAAACAGCACTGAGGGACACCACTTGTCATGGATCTCCATCTAAACTTCGAGCCATTTACCACTACTCTTTGAATATGATCATCCAGCCAGTTTATTATCCACCAAACCGCCTACCCATCAAATCCATATCTCTCCAATCTACAGAGGAGGATGTTGTCGGGGACTGTGTCAAAGCGTTAACAGAAGTCTAGGTAGATCACATCCATCAGTTTGCCCGTGTCCACTGCTGTGGTTACTCCATCACAGAAAACCAATAAGTTGGTCTTACAGGATTTGCCCCTGATGAAGCCATGCTGGGTGCCATTAATCACCTCCATGTCCTCTATGTGCTTTAGTATAGCTTCTAGGAGGATCTCTTCCATGATTTTCCCAGACACAGTGGTGAGGCTGATAGGTCAGTAGTTTCCAGGGTCATCTTTTCTGCCCTTTTTAAAAAGGGGCTCAATGTTACCATTCTTCCAGTCACCAGGGTCTTCTCCTGACTGCCATGACTTTTCAGATATCATGGAGAATGGCTTGGCAATCACATGTGCCAATTCCCTCAGGACTCTGGGATACATCTCATCTGGTCCCATAGACTTATAAATGTTCAGGTTCCTCAGGTGGTCACACACCTGATCCTTCTCTACAGTGGGATTTGGTTTACCCCCCGGTCACCATCTTGCTGTCCCATGACCCAGGAGGGGTGAGGAGAGTGGTTATGAGTTAAGACTGAGGAAAAAAGTTGTTAAGTACCTCAGACTTCTTCTCATCTGTTGATATGAGGTCACTATTCCCAAACATCTGTAGGGGTATGTTCTCTTTAACCTTTCTTTTTTGATTGACATACCTGTAGAAGCCCTTCCTGTTAGTCTACTCCCATTGCCGAGTTCAGGTCCAGCTGTGCCTTGGCCTTCCTTACCTCATCCCTACACAACCAGGCAGCATCCCTATACATGTTCCAGGTTACCTGTCCCTGCTTGCACTGCCTGTGCAGTTCCCTCTTGTTCTTGAGTCTAACCAGAAAACCTCAACTCAGCCATGCCAGTCTCTTCCCTTTCCTGCCTGATTTTCTACATATGGGGATTGAGCGCTCTTGTGCTTTACAGAAAGCATCCTTAAATATTTCCCAGCTCTGTTCTACTCCTTTGTCCCTGAGGACCATGTCCCAGGGGGTCCTACTGAGTAATTCCTTGAAGAGCTGGAAATCTGCTTTCCTGAAATATATAGTGCTGACTATACTCCTCACATGTTCCATATTCCTCTGGACCTGGAACTCCACCAGTGCATGGTCATTGCATCCCAGGTTGCCTCCAGTCCTAATGTCACCGATAAGTTCACTTGTATTGGTCCAGTATTACATCTCCTTGGGTGCGGGTCTCTGTCAGCTGGGCTAAGAAATTATCTTCTATGCACTCCAGGAGCCTCCTGGATTGCCTACAGCTTGCCATGCTACTTTTCCAGCATATGTTAGGGTGGTTGAAGTTCCCCAAGTAGGATGAGAGCTAGCAAGCGTGAAGCCTCTGTAGCTGGAGGAAGGAGACTTCATAGTAGTCTTGATCAGGTGACCTGTAATATACACAAACCACGAGGTTCCCGACCGTTCTTCTATCTTTAATTTTGACCCACAAGCTTTCAACCTGTTTATGGCTACTCTTCAATGACAGCTCTTTCACTTTCCTGACATAGAGCACAATGCCTCCACCCCTCCTACCTGGTCTGTCCCTTCTGAACAGCCTACAGCCATTGATAACCACACTCCAGTCATAGGATTCCTCCCACCGTATTTCCGTAATGGCAACTAGATCACAGTTTTCTAGTAGCACGGTAGGTTCCAGCTCCTCCTACTTGTTACCCAAGATTTGTTTGCTTGTGTAAAGGCACTTCAGCTGGGCTGCCATTTGCATCACCTTCCCAGTGGACACTTTATTACCTACAAGTCATTTTAGAGAAGTATCCTACCTGACACCTGACCCCCTGACAACTGTCCTCCTACCACTTGTTACAGGCTGGCCTGAAGTTATCCCCCTTCTCCTTCCACTTCATGATCCCCACCCCCCTTAATGATTAATGTATATTAATAAACTTGTCACATTGATCAAAACCTTCAGATAAGTCAGCCTGTTAAATTCATGGTGCTTGGTGGTCAGATTTTCATGTTGAGCATCTGTGTGTGTCTTCCGTTGCTTTAGAATTAAACACTTTTGAACCTCCGGTAGGGCATTCAGGCCAAACTACTGTTAACAGGTTGTTAAAAGAAAGGCTCTGCCTCTGGACAATCCTCTCTTAATTTTGTATATAGCATTTAAATCAGATCAATACTGTAACTCCTGGCCTAAACTGAGTGGATAAAATATGTTCTCTTATCACCACTTTTAATCTGATATTTAGATAACATAACTAGTGACATTTGCCAAAGAGTGGCTAGCTTAGATAATTGACTTGAGATTTAAAATAATAATGGTTGTGTATTTCTTGTAATTAGTTTAATTACCCCCATTTCCTCTGAAAGCCTCAACATTAATTCCTATTGACTGTAATGTTAATTATTGGCAGGGACAGAGATCTTCAAATGTTGGCTCATGCTGCAAAGTGAAGTCATTGGTAACTTCAGCAGAAGGTTCTGTGCTTTAAAGAAATGAGAGCTTAACCTGTAATTATTTCCCCCTCCCCCCCTTTTTTTTAAAGAGAAAATGCCAAAAAAGTAAAAAATAAGAATACAAAGTACTTCTTTTGATACAAGTGAGAAAAGTGCTAAAAATATATTTTCAAATACTTAGCAGATCTTTTTGTGGTTGACAGAATAGGGCACGATTAAGGGAAAATAATTGCAGTCCAGATAATTTCACCTTAACTTGCTACTCTATTACATTCCTCATATCCTGTCATAGGCATTTGTTTCTCATCCTGACCTCAGCACACACCAGAGCTGCAGAAAGAATCTTACAGGTTCAGCAGTGCTGCCATTGCTGAATATACTGCTGTCTCCCAGAGGGAAAAGTGTTCATTTGAGATTTTAGAGAACAAGAGCCTTTTCATAACCTCAATTACCACAAGGTCAATCTGCAACTGAGCGTTCGAGTGGTACTTAGATTGCCTTGTAAGCAGCTGTGGCCCAAAAGCTGTGTTGAAACCAAGTTAAACTGTCATCAATGTCTATCTGTTAATGACAGTAGCGAAAGACAATCTTTCTGATAATTGGCTTTTTGAGGAACTAGACAAGGGATTTGATTCTTGAACAAATAAACCCTTGTCAAGATTAGATTTTCATTTTTCCTGCATCATTCTGTCATATAAACATATATATGCATGTACTTACGCATATCTACATTCACTATCTGCAAAGCATTATCTAGGAAACAGCTTCTATAGATTTCAAAATTTCCAAAACATTATGTATGTGTCCTGTTATTAATAAATATATATTACATTTTTTGTGATAAATATATTTATGCTCTGCCATGAGATTCATGCATAAAAATTGAAAATTACTGGGAAGATGAAGGCAATCTGTCAATTGATTGAGAATCTTTCAATCTCTTGAACTTTTATTCTTTCACTAAGGTCTCACTGTAGGTCAAAGCACAGTAGGAAAACCAGATTCAGCTAGATTAGAAGCCAGTGATCAGCATAGCAATACTTAAATTAAAATTTTCTAAATGAAAACCTCAAAGCTAAACCAAATGGTCTGACTTCACACGTAATTTATATAATAGTAAGGCACAAATTATGTTGCAAACACTTAAATTTGAATGTTTCTGATGCATTAAAAACATATGTGTTTTATGTACTATTTCAAATCTCTGATCCTGCTTTGGAACTATAAGTTCTTGCTGACAGTTACTTAACGTTGACAATTTTCTAGGTAGAAATAAAGCTATTATAATGCACAGAGGGTTGTATACTATCATTATTCAACTATTTTAATTCTGTTTTCCAGTACTTCTTTCAAAATTGTAGATAGAAGATGCATTGATGAAGCACATGCTTTTGTAGAGGAATGAGTAAGCAAAAAGGTAGTCTTTATAGACTCTGCTGTATGTATTTTATTTGACTGTAGCTTCTACTGAAACAAACAGAACAAACAATAGGGGCCTATATCACCTAACTTTAGCCATCCAGAGAGCAGAAGTCTGCACCCGAGCCAGTTATCTAGAGTTCTTTTGCAGTTACTGGAGAAAACCAGGCACTGACACAAGGTGATTCATTTCATCCTAAATAAGGCATCCAAACCAAACCAGATTAATCACATCCCAAATGTTAACTGAGTTGAATCCCCACTCTCCTAATTTGAACAGTAGTTTTATCACACAATGTGACTCAGAGCTCACATAGTCATGAGTGAGGGGTGAGTCTAGCTCACGTCTGTGAAAAAAATGAATGTGAATTTTAGACTGTGAAGGATGTAACTGACTGTGATTTTAGCTTCTTGCAGTCAAATAAATACCACATACTGACACATAAACCTGTGATATTCCAGAAGTCAGTAAAAGATGTCATGGAATTAATACAGAACTAAGGCATTCACTACTGTAGCAATCATCTCCATGTTGGCTTCAGTTTTTCCTTGCAACTTTCTGTTTCCAGGCTTGTAAGATATTTCCTCATTTGAGAATTCTCTCATTTTGAGACTATCTATCTCCTACCTGCCCAGATGATAGATATATTTCTCTTTCAAAGACCAGTTGGGTCTGGGACTCAAAGTAGAAAGGGTGTACCACATCATAAAATATGTGGATGGCAACTTTTTAGAGCATGTTTAGGGAGGGGAAGAGGATCATCTTTTCCACTCCCTTTAGGTGGTCAGTACATTTCTGTCTAGTGGCTTGAGCCCTTCAGTTTTCATCCTATTCTCTGTTCTTTTAGGTAGTACTGATTTTGTGACCAACCAAATCTATCATTTTTTAATCCACAATATTGGAGAAGTGGAAGTCATTCTACCTTCAAACCTATCAGGCATTAGGTTTGATAAAACAGTTCAGTGGGAGATTTCCATTAGTTTCAAGAAAGCAGTCAACCCTGATCTTCCATTTATGAATCAAACAGACTTTTATGAAATATAAGCAAAATTTTCTTTTGACAGAAAAAATCCCTACCTTATTTTGAAAAGGAAAAAAAAAGAAAAAAGGATTTATCTCTGAGGAAAGGATTCCTAGTTGTTCACCTCAGATAAACTAAGGTAAACACCGAATGAAATACTTATATAGAAGATAAACTGATTTCAGAGAAAAGCATTTATACCTACGCTGCTTATTTCACCTGCTTGAGGGAGTGATCCCTAGGAAAAGATGTAGACAACAGTGCATCCACTGCACTAGCTCCTTGTAGGAAGTATTAGCTGTGTCTGTAGTATTTAGCCCTCAGATTTGCCTATTTCCTGGTTCATATGTGTGGCAATTAAATAATATTATAATCATAACTAGCTTTTTTTGAGAAGTTTTTCAATTCAAAATATCTGAAACAACTAGAAGGCTGTACTGAAGCTAGCCAGAGCGATATTTGTATACCATAAAACACTGTTAAAACTATAGTAGGAGAGGATCTCTGCATTAAATTGCAAGTCAGGGCTTCCTTGGGTACTGCTGGAAGTTATCTGAGAAAGTACAGTCCTGGAAACTATCTAAGCTCATACTTATGCCCTGGCATATGGAAACATACTCTTCACAATATGATTTGTGCTCATAATATTAAAGATATTTCAGAACCCAATTATTATTTTTTGTGCTTGTTTTATACATTCAATTTTATTTTCATAGTTTATGACATCAGCAAAAGGTCTTGAGTGAATTACTGGTCAACATGTGTGTTTCAGTCATCTGTTATTTAAGTTGATAGATTTTTGAGTTTATTATTTTTACAGTTTTAATATTTCTAGGTTTTCTCAGACATGAACACTGAAAAATAAAGATTCCCTCTGGTCATTTCTCTGAGAATTATTTTAAGATTTTTTTTCATTGAAATGAGGACAAAAATTCAGGAATAATATTTAGTTTCATTCAAAGCTCCTCAGATTTATTGAAAGAGGATGGAGAAGAGAGGATATTTGGCTAACAAATTTTGTCCCAGAATGCAATTTACACAGATGATGATTATTGCACTGGCACCTTGACTACAAATTCAATAAAATGCTTAGCACAGCTCACCTCTGTGCTGAATATACTAAAAACAAGTGCAACCCCTGAGCACTGTAGCAAATACTGAAGGACACCTGGTACTATTCATTGTTATTTATCTTCTTTAGTATTGAAACTTTGTAAAACTTGGTAAAAAACACACAAAAAAAGCCAGATAGGAAGTTAATAATTGTCAAGGTCAAAAGGAATGTTATTCTTTAAAGTTGTCAGCAAAAATAGCATTTGCAAGTTCACTTCTTTTTTTTTGGTTTTTTGTTTTTAACTTTGCATTCTGACATTTTAAAAGCTCATGTCTAGATTTTCAAGTGAGTTCTTTTCTTACTGGAATTAGAGCTTTAGCCATCAGTGCTGAAGGACAATTATATGTAGTGATGGTCAGCTGGATCAGCTTACTCAAGTTCTGAACATCTGTTTTCCTAGGTTTCACTGACATACCTCTCCCTATTTTTTCTTTTTGCCTGTTGAAAGTACTCTTGAACCTGAGTCTTAGTGTGCACCAAGAAAGCATTTGGCACATGCTGAGACCTGAAAAATGTCAGAAAAATCACATGGTCAAAAGGAATTCTTATTCTGTAACATGCTTTACATCACATATCTTAATTCTAACAATCACCCGTGTAAACTATAAAAGAATGCACTGAAAAAAAATCTTCTCAGATATAATGGCATCTTACCAAGCAGTAGGTTTTGACCAGAGGTAGCATATATACAAATGTATGCACACAGATTTTTCATTTTGCTATAGTAACCAGCTGAAATATCCCTGACTCACAGTCATGTCGGCTTTGACATTTTTGTAGCTCTAAAGGAAACATAGTGTGCTCCTAGTTTGTAGTCTTTGTCTTTCTGCCCCAGATGCAAACAATAAAAGCAAAGATCTCTCTTTTGGACAGTCATAGATAGTCATATACTGGTCTGTAATGAAGAGATTTGAATCTATTCTTTATTCTTAAAAATATGTTCCACAATAAAATACTAGAGAGTGGGATAGCCCCTCTAGCAAGTATAGTTATCAGTAGCTTATAGAGTTAGAACCAATTCCTGGCAGACAGGAGATTGCTGTTCCAGTGCTCTGTGGCAGCTGTGTTGAGTTGCAGTTTGAGTCTAGTGTTTACAGGGACAAAGCACCACAGCAATATACCCATGCTGTCAAGCCAATCTGTGTTTGAGCCTGTTTACACCCACTCCTGTATTCATGTTCTAACTTGCTGCTTCTATTCTTTGTAATTATTCTGTATAAATTAAATTAGATATGAAAGGAAAAATATCCCATCTGAATCTCTGGTATATTTTATGCTACATACTACTGCATATTCCAGTGTTTCAGAATCATTCATTCAAATTCTCCCAGTGAGAAGAGGTAATTAACATAATCTCTCATATCTGAAATAGAGGTCTGCTCTTATTACTTTCTTAGTAGACAGTGGTGGCAACACAGCTGATAGCTGTTTCTCACATGTGGTGTAGGTTAGCAGACTTGTTCTGGGAACATCTGCTAGAGAAAGTCAGTGGCAAAGATAGGAAGATAAATATTTAGCTTGTAGCTCTTTATGGACCTTTAGCACTAGGTAATCTATGAACTTTTAAGCACTGTCAAGACTTCTGGGCATGGATGCCTGAAAAATTTTAATATTGAGTACTTAAACCCTTTAAGTACCCAATGACTGGCAACTAAATATATATTCTGAACACCTCAGTTTGGACTGTGTTTCACAATTAGATACCTGTGATGTATGATAAATCCACTCATTGCATCCTCTGAGTCTCAGCTCCTTGCCCACAATATAGTCATAATAAAAGCACATTGTTATCAAAACAACACTATATTATCTAAGGAATACTCAGTTAACGTAGCCTTGGAGATAGTTAACATAATCATGGAGATAGGAAAAAAGCAATCATACAAGTAAACTAATATCTCTGAGAGAAAGTCAGAATTCTAAAGCATGTTGAACATTTCAATATAAACCATATTACAAGAATGTTGAGATTCAAACTTTCTTTTACTGGTTATTTTGATACAAACTTGATTACAAGCATTATGACCACATTTATGCAGCCTGACACAGAAACCCCAAGGCTCAGGAAAAACCCCAAACCTATAAAAACCCCCTTTAGCTCAGGAAGAAAGAGTGAGAGGGGAGAGAAAAAGTAGATGGTTATAGAACATGTGCTAGTATGTCACAATGAAGCAAAGCTCAGCTCAGTTTCTTCACTCAGTAGGATCGGACACATGTTCAAATGTAGATATTTTCTTACCCTGGGTCAGAAAATGTCAGTGTGCAAGAGTGAACAGCGAATTAACATCAGGTTTCTTGTCAAACTAAAGAAATCTACAATGGGAACTTTTCAGTTATTGACTGAGGCTTACAATGAAGAGATCCCAAAGATCAAGTAGGTTCTCAAAGGAACCCATTTTTTGTCATTAGAATATGTGAAAGCAAAAATGACAGGATTCTCAACAACCTTTCAGAAAATGATCTGCAGAGCTGCTTTGAACATTGGCAGCATTGTTTGCATCTGTGTATCAACTCAGAAAGGAACTGTTTTAAAGGTGATTGCAGTCCACTAAATAAAGATCATTTTTTTTTGGCACAGTTTATTCCACTAGGCTAAATGACATAAGCCATGCAGGCAAATAAAATTATTACTACCTACCTGTTACTAATTACATCTAAACTAGAAGAAAGCAACATTACAGTCCAACTGGCAATTATTTTTTTCTTCTAGTACCAAGTCTTTTCCATCTGATTAAGGTACAGGAGCAAAGTGAGTTTTGTTTATTTTATGAGGTGGTATAGTACTGATTTGTTAATAATTGCAGCATCCTAGAGCTGTATTGGTAGTGCTTTATGTGGTCCTTGTTATTTTTAGCAGTTGCTTTTGTTTGCCCCATTTGTTTAACTTTAATTACAATTTTTCCTCCAGGAATTGTCATTTTTTCCAATGGATAGTCAGCATTAAAGTTTTGCTTTGTCTGTGTTCTGGAAGTTGATGGAAGCTGTAGAGTATGCAAACAGACTAAGCATTTCGATACAGTACATTGGTTAGCAGCTTGCTAAGTCTTGATTTCTGGAGCAATTTCAATGTAGCCATCTTAGTAGTATTGCAAACAGTATTAAAAAACCAAAAAAAACTACCGAACACTTTTTATAGATATGTATAAAAGTAGACCTGACCTTGGAAACTAAGTAAGGATTTAATAATAATAGTAACAAAAACAACAACAGCAACAACAATAATGATTATTAAAACAGTTGTAGTGAGAGTGCACTAATGAACAACCAGATCAAAATACTTTGTAGCAGTACTGTATAAATCAAACATGTTTTTTCCCTCTTTGAACTCTCCCTACATCTTTTTTCTTCAGCAAGTGCATAAAGGAAAAAATAGTATTCCTCCACATTATTTTCATTACTTCTTATCTCAGAGGAAGGAGGAAATATTAAGAATTTCCTAACCTAACTGGGGTATCATTTTGCTTTTGCACAAGTATGTATGAGATAATTAAAGACAAATACTTTTTATGCTTCATTGCCCCACTGTCAGTAAGACAAAATATTCTTTGGTTCCAAAAATACTTAGCAGCGCCTTGGGAAGAGAAAATGAAATATATTCCATAGTAACGTTCAAAGCAACAAAGGCAAAGAGCTTTCTTTACTTCATCTTATTTCTCCAATTTAATTTGTTTTATGAAAGGAATAGTAATGAATTTCAAAATTCAAAATTTCAGGAATTCATAGCTGCTGATTTTTTTTCTATTTTTACTTCACGCTATACTCTTTCTATGAGACCACAAAGTAGTATCCTCTTGCAATTTGAAGTAGTAGCATCAGACCTTGACTTTATACCAGGCAAGTACTCATGCAGTGCTCAAGGTGATGACAAATAACCTGTTTCCTGTTAAACACTTCTTTTGAAATGGGCTTTTTCTATCCTCCCCTCTCCCAGCCAGTGTGGTGTTTGGTGCACATTGTTTCTTTACTTTGGTGCACACAGATAAAATGATCATCAATGCGGTTTTTACAAAACACTATAATACCCATATGATGGCATGACTGTCATCTCTAAGAAAGGACATTTTCCACCCACCCAGCTTAGGAAATCTTTTGTCTATAGTAACATCATTGTGGTTTTACTCTGTTGCACTCAGAGGAGCAAGAGTTAAAGTATCTGTGTAGAAACTGCATGATTTATTACTGTAAAGTCCTTGGGTCAGGTTTCTCATTGAGGGGAGCTGCAGCAACTTGTCTCATATACAGTAATGACTCTGGAGCAACCTTTTTATAGCCTAGAAGAGTGAACAATGAGGCCTCTGGGAGACAACTCAACCTGGCCTTAGCTCACTAATAGAACTGAGAACAGCTTAATTTAGTGTAATCGTAATTTGCATGGTATTTCCTCTGCAACTTCTGTTATATTAAATTCTCCTTTGGAAAAATTAGTAAAAATCAATGGAATGTGCAAGAGGGAAGATAAAAGTCTTATCTAATTTCTGTCAAGTTTTAGAAGCTATCCATTTTATAGAAAAGAAAATTTTATTTGTCTTCATTGTAGTTGTAAATGTGGGAATTCTAGATCTGGTGCAGGAATGAGATTTAAGAAAATCTAGAGTGACTAAGAGATCTATATCCCATGTGACATTTTAAATTAACAATATAATCTTTTTTTTGAAGACGCATGTTCCTTGAACACATGCAATTTATGGTTTCATTGCTCAGTCTGTTACCTCCTATTTTGTTTGGCCACCAGTATGACAAAAGCTGGTTACTTCAGCAGAGTTAGAAACCAGTTGCCAAAATACAACAAATCCTCATTATCTTTAAGTTAAGAATAGTAGTCTTCATTGCAGACAGATAAATATTATGCAGGGGTATGTGCAATGCCAAGAAGAAAGTTTCTGGTAATCATGAATGGTGAGAGAATTACCTCTCTTATTACTTGGACATGTTTCTGGTGTGGCAAATATAGATGGGTAATAAGCATCTGTGAGAAGGTTACAAATTAGTATGAAGTACATCAACTATTTATGCAACTATACTTTTCCTATTAAGCTAACAACCAGATAGACCACGCAACCACATTTTAGATTAGTTTATAGAGGTGTAAATATCAGATAACACTGTTGTAAATCCAGAGTAATTCTAATGAGCACAATGAAGTTACTCACAGTTACGTAAGTGTAATTGAATTGGAATATGGTCTGTATTGTAATAAGGTACTGTGGATTTGGAAAAATTCACTTTGCTGGGGAAAAGCCTCTTAAGTTTTTCACTGAAATTTACTTGAGAGACCAAATAAGAGCAGAGATCTCTGCAAAATCCAGGATAGACTAAATAAATTTATACTGTGTTCTTTTCACAGAGCTGTTCACTGTTAATGGCAAATTCACTTATGTGTGCTTCTAAGAGACTGCTTAATTCATAGACCATTTAAAACAGAACCACTCCTGATAGCTGTAATTAGTTTCATAGCAACTCTTCCTGCTGCCTCAAAAGAGAGGCTGCTGGTCCAACTTCTGTAATAGGCATGTTCCAATTAGTGTAGCCCTAAACAAATCCAATGCTATTTTCATGAATGGATGATAGTTGAGAAAATGAGTTTATTTTTTTAGTTATCTTGGATATGTTCCACTTGCAGTTCATTCGTGGTACCTTGTTTAGATCCATCTAAAATGAGCTGTAAATATACATTTAGTTTTGTAACACTAGGGCTCTGGGCATACACTTAATGGTAAGAAGTCCTGCATAAAAGATTGATTAATTTGGAAATATTTACAAAATCCAATGTCCTGTTTTCTTCTCTCTAATCTTCAAAAGATTTACCCCTGTACAGAAGAAAAATATCTGACATCTTGGTGGCTAGGTGTTTACAACATTAGAATTCTAACCAATGAGATTTTTTAGCTCTTTGGCATGCCTAGTGTAGAGGTAAATTTTTGGTCTGCTGAGGAGAGATAAAATGAAGCATTCACATTTATTCCTCATGCAGAAAGTCTCTTTTTCTTCAGGAATAGGAAGCATTTTATTTTGCTGATCTTTTGACTTGCTTTCTGTTCACTTGCTGAATTCTACACAGCTTTTGAAAGTATTTAACTTGTATTTTTTTGCATCTATCTATAGTTTAGTGCTCAGGTACCTATCTTTTACAGCATCAATTTTCAGTATTTTGTACAAATGAGAACTAGGAAATTAAATTTATAAACCAAGAATAGATTAAAGTTTTGAAGCTACATTTCTGACTCCATCTATCTGATCTTTTCAAACCACTTTTAATATAAAACCCAGCCAATACAATTTTTGAGTATGAATTTCAGCTATACTTGAAGAGCCTAGCGAAACAGTCCTTCTAAAGTAGACTTCTTCATTTTGCATAGTCAAAAAGTCTTGCATCTAATCCACATAGTCTATGAGAGACAGGTATTTTGAAAATTTTGAGAGGGAAATCATACACTCATAAGTCTAGTTCAGGCATCATGACTGACATCTATCTGTACTCCTTAACAGTTAATGAGCATTAAGGCTACACGATAAATCTTGATCTATTCTGAAGTAATCCCCCCTGAATCATGTGTAGGACAGGCACCGAGTCCTGAGAAAGGCTCTGCATATCTGATCCTTGCAAGGTGTATTATTTGCTATCATGAACATAATGCATCTAACTCTCTGCCTGATTTCATGCACATCTAGAATGTGTAAGTCATACTTGTTATATGTATGAGTTTCTTTGGAAACTATGCAAATGATGCAGTTTACAGAGGTGAAACAGTGTGCTTAAGTCACTGCATATCGAGGGCTGAGAAGAAAGGCTTCAGTGAGCAGACACCTTGTGGTAAAATGCAGGTCAGTCTATGGCTTTGGGTCACATCCTTGGAACTTTTTTGTCATTTGTAAGTCAAAAGAATGAAGTTAACATGATTTCACTCAATTATGGCATGTGAATTCTTTTTGTTTGTTTTGTAAGGTTACTCTTTACTTAATATACCTCTTACAACTTAGGAGATACAAAAGTGTATTTGAAAGATTACTACTGAGCAGAGCCATGCACATAATGTTAGATGTGCGCTAAGGTACTGTTGGTGAAAGGCATTTGAAAAGCCCTCTGTGAATGTAATTAGTAGCTAGTATACTGTCATGTTCTCCTTTTTGGTGAATAACTAGGTAAGAGTTGTACCAGTGAAAACCACACAAACCAGTTCCCATTCTCTTTACTTCTCCTGCCTCAAAAAAATTGCAACCCATTTTCACAGACTAAAATCTGGGATGCTAAAACTGTCATTACGAAAAGATGGTGTATTTCCTGAATCCCAGGCAGCTGACACTGGGATCACTCTCTTTAATCTTAGAAAGAGTAGGGAGTGTCTCACACCTGGACAGAGAAAGGAAATGTCATTCCTGTCATCCCAAATTGTTTAAGCATGTTGCTGATACAGCAATGCTATTGACAAACAGCAGCTGTGGAGGCAGCTTTCATTATTCCTGTATCTCCACTTGCAAAGAATTCCTCAAAGACAGTGCTGTGATTTTCTGGAATGAAAAAATATGACAAAAATGGTCTGATCTTGCTTAACATATGAAAATCTGTCCACTGTATTGCAGGCATTTTTTAAAAAAATATCCAAATCATTATTTTTCCTCTCTACAGATGAATATCTCATACAGAAACAATCGTGTTTTGAAATGTATTAGCTTCTTGAAATTGCTCTAGGAAAACCAAACAACAACTAGCCTTGCACTTGCAAAAGCCACACCTGTGCCTGTAACCTGTACAGAGAAGTGTGGCTACCATAAAAACTGCTCTCTTTACAACAGGAAAAAGAAAAAAAAGAAGACTAAAAGATACAAATATGTAGAAGGTATGCTAAAAATGACAGAATATATGTGCTTTCGTACCTCAGATACAGAGAAAATTAGTTCAATCAGTAAAATGAAACACTTCCCTAAGTAATGATATTGGTACAAGGGTCTGAAGAGAGAACTGAAATGATAATTGGACTCTGAGAGCATCACCAAACACGATAGATGGAAAAGCAGGCACTATAACCTCTTGCTGTCAGGGGAATTCTTTTGGTTTTGTTTTACTGTGTTTTCTCCTTTATTTTGTACTTTTCTTTCAAAGGCAGAAAATGGGGGCGGGGCGTGAAATTTTATATTTAGGATAGTTTGGAGGATCCTATGTCTCTTGTTAATGAACTTTGTATTACTGTTTAACCCCATTCTATCTCTTGGCCACCTCTTAGGAATACTTATTGTCCAGAAATTTCATATAATAGAACTTTCATCAAGTTCTGAAACTTTACAGAGGTTTTGCTTACACTAATAGATGAGCACTAAAAGGTATGAGAAATANTAGTTTAGTGCTCAGGTACCTATCTTTTACAGCATCAATTTTCAGTATTTTGTACAAATGAGAACTAGGAAATTAAATTTATAAACCAAGAATAGATTAAAGTTTTGAAGCTACATTTCTGACTCCATCTATCTGATCTTTTCAAATCACGTTTAATATAAAACCCAGCCAATACAATTTTTGAGTATGAATTTCGGCTATGCTTGAAGAGCCTAGCGAAACAGTCCTTCTAAAGTAGACTTCTTCATTTTGCATAGTCAAAAAGTCTTGCATCTAATCCACATAGTCTATGAGAGACAGGTATTTTGAAAATTTTGAGAGGGAAATCATACACTCATAAGTCTAGTTCAGGCATCATGACTGACATCTATCTGTACTCCTTAACAGTTAATGAGCATTAAGGCTACACGATAAATCTTGATCTATTCTGAAGTAATCCCCCCTGAATCATGTGTAGGACAGGCACTGAGTCCTGAGAAAGGCTCTGCATATCTGATCCTTGCAAGGTGTATTATTTGCTATCATGAACATAATGCAGCTAACTCCCTGCCTGATTTCATGCACATCTAGAATGTGTAAGTCATACTTGTTATACGTATGAGTTTCTTTGGAAACTATGCAAATAATGCAGTTTACAGAGGTGAAACAGTGTGCTTAAGTCACTGCATATCGAGGGCTGAGAAGAAAGGCTTCAGTGAGCAGACACCTTGTGGTAAAATGCAGGTCAGTCTATGGCTTTGGGTCACATCCTTGGAACTTTTTTGTCATTTGTAAGTCAAAAGAATGAAGTTAACATGATTTCACTCAATTATGGCATGTGAATTCTTTTTGTTTGTTTTGTAAGGTTACTCTTTACTTAATATACCTCTTACAACTTAGGAGATACAAAAGTGTATTTGAAAGATTACTACTGAGCAGAGCCATGCACATAATGTTAGATATGCACTAAGGTACTGCTGGTGAAAGGCATTTGAAAAGCCCTCTGTGAATGTAATTAGTAGCTAGTATACTGTCATGTTCTCCTTTTTGGTGAATAACTAGGTAAGAGTTGTACCAGTGAAAACCACACAAACCAGTTCCCATTCTCTTTACTTCTCCTGCCTCAAAAAAATTGCAACCCATTTTCACAGACTAAAATCTGGGATGCTAAAACTGTCATTACGAAAAGATGGTGTATTTCCTGAATCCCAGGCAGCTGACACTGGGATCACTCTCTTTAATCTTAGAAAGAGTAGGGAGTGTCTCACACCTGGACAGAGAAAGGAAATGTCATTCCTGTCATCCCAAATTGTTTAAGCATGTTGCTGATACAGCAATGCTATTGACAAACAGCAGCTGTGGAGGCAGCTTTCATTATTCCTGTATCTCCACTTGCAAAGAATTCCTCAAAGACAGTGCTGTGATTTTCTGGAATGAAAAAATATGACAAAAATGGTCTGATCTTGCTTAACATATGAAAATCTGTCCACTGTATTGCAGGCATTTTTTAAAAAAATATCCAAATCATTATTTTTCCTCTCTACAGATGAATATCTCATACAGAAACAATCGTGTTTTGAAATGTATTAGCTTCTTGAAATTGCTCTAGGAAAACCAAACAACAACTACCCTTGCACTTGCAAAAGCCACACCTGTGCCTGTAACCTGTACAGAGAAGTGTGGCTACCATAAAAACTGCTCTCTTTACAACAGGAAAAAGAAAAAAAAGAAGACTAAAAGATACAAATATGTAGAAGGTATGCTAAAAATGACAGAATATATGTGCTTTCGTACCTCAGATACAGAGAAAATTAGTTCAATCAGTAAAATGAAACACTTCCCTAAGTAATGATATTGGTACAAGGGTCTGAAGAGAGAACTGAAATGATAATTGGACTCTGAGAGCATCACCAAACACGATAGATGGAAAAGCAGGCACTATAACCTCTTGCTGTCAGGGGAATTCTTTTGGTTTTGTTTTACTGTGTTTTCTCCTTTATTTTGTACTTTTCTTTCAAAGGCAGAAAATGGGGGCGGGGCGTGAAATTTTATATTTAGGATAGTTTGGAGGATCCTATGTCTCTTGTTAATGAACTTTGTATTACTGTTTAACCCCATTCTATCTCTTGGCCACCTCTTAGGAATACTTATTGTCCAGAAATTTCATATAATAGAACTTTCATCAAGTTCTGAAACTTTACAGAGGTTTTGCTTACACTAATAGATGAGCACTAAAAGGTATGAGAAATAAGTACATGCTCAGTGAAGTTAGATTCCAAAAATGTTTAGCTACTAAAAATAAGATGCCATACTCAATGTACATACCAACAGTAGTTTCCTATCCATATCAGATGGATTTCTTCAAGTCTATACCTTTTAGTATTTCAAAAGTACAAAACACAAGAAAAAAGAATTAACACACTACTATTACATGTAGTGTTTCCTCAGCCAGCCAGGTTCTATTTAAGTGTTCTTGCTTTTTCTACATAAACTGAAAATGTTAGGTCAAGTTATCCTGAAAATCCCTGATAGGATATTCAGACAAGGTTCTCCGCTGAAACTGTGTCATTAAGAAAGTGAGAAGAGGCTGATAAGAATGGGTTGAAGAGAGCAAAGAGGGAACAGCAAGTAAAGCCATTCATTCAAATAAAGATAAACTCAGAAATTTCCTCCACTAAAAAAAAATATATCTTATGATGTCGGTTGTCAGTATGGAAAACTGTGCATACTTAGTTATAGTTTTGTGAAGTTACATGTAACTAATAATAACAGTTTAAAAATACAGTCTCAGACAAATTTAATAGCAAATCATGATATAAGTCACATGCAGGATGAAAAACCTCTTAGAAATACAAAAAAAGCATGCAGTGGTGGTTCTTTATGAAAATTAAAATATTTCTAGAGAAAATGCATGGTACGAGCAGCTGATAATTTATTTATGAAAGCATAATAAATATATGTCTTTTTTATATAGTTACTTTCTTGTTTGCTTCTACCAACATGTTTTTAAAGGTTATTATCTACGTGGAGTTTTCTTAATGAAGTAGAAACAAGCTGCTGAATAGATAAACTTATTCTACCAACAACATCTTGAGTGGGGATGGGAAACAACTCCAACCTCCTCTGTGCATAGTCAGCATGAGCCCATAAGGACAAATGGTCTTATTTATTCACAAACTAGTAAAATCCTCCCCATGGAACAAGATTCTTTAGCAGATATTAATTTTTGTTGTTTTATTTTTGTTTCCCACAAATGTTAGATACGAGAAGGAAAAAGACCTTTTCTGGTGGAATTTTTAGACAGCCTTTTCTTTGCAAACCATAGTGTTAAAACATAACCAAGTGTCCCAAGTGACAGGGGACAGGACAAGAGGGGATGGTCTCAAGCTCCACCAGGGGAGATTTAGGCTAGAGATTAGGAGGAAGTTTTTCACACAAAGGGTCATTGGGCATTGGAATAGGCTGCCCAGGGAGGTGGTTGATTCACCTTCCCTGGAGGTGTTTAAGGCACGAGTAGATGAGGTCCTGAGGGACATGGTTTAGTGTTTGATAGGAATGATTGGACTCGATGATCCAATGGGTCTCTTCCAATCTGGTGATTCTATGATTCTATGATAAAAGAGAGCAAGATGATTTGGGGAACTAGTGTCAACAAAAATCAGGGGAAATAATTTTTCTTTGAAAAAGACCAATAAATCAATTGGTAGTTATGATAGCTATATCAGCATTAGTTTCATATATTTTTAATTCTGTTTCCCCTTTCCACTTACCAGAATCGGCCAACAATTTCAAGATGTTTGGACTTTCAACCCATTTTAGATTTCTCAAATGCAGAGCTCCACATCTGAGCTTTTCATTATTATGTCTATTGGTAATTAATGGAAAGAAAAGGACTTCTACAGGGTATAATACATCAGAGTCACTTTAAATATTTAATTTAGGACAAAAAGAATCTTACTCTCTGAGCAGCATGGTTTTTTTCTACATGTGACTATTAGGAGCATAAGTGATTTGCTAAGGCATAGATACATTTGGGTTTGGTTTGAAAAATCATGCCCTTGACACTCACCTTCTATTCACAAAGAATGAGTTTCCTTAATCCATAAAGACAATTCAATTGGGTGAAAAAATAAATCAAAAGAGAAATACAGCATTAGACTCATTCAAAGGTAGGCAATACCATCAAAGGAAGCATGGTCACAGAGACATCTCTCTGAGCTACAAAACATATCAGCTATCTAAAATAAAAAGAAACAATCAAAACAGTCTTCGCAAGAGAACATACACAGAGTAAGAGAAATAACCTGAAATAGCAATAGATAATAGAAGGCAGATGCTTTTACCTGAACTGTAAAAATGGCAAATTTATAGTCCCATGCTTTTCAGTGCACTAAAGAGAAAAAAAAAAGAAAGAAAAATGAAAAAATAAAAGCGGGGGGAAATAAAAAGGAAAATTATAAGAGAAGGAAAACAAGAAAAATAAAGGAAAGAATGGGGGAAGAGAGAAAATCCCAAATTACATGTATCCTACAGGCTTCTATGACATAGGACCTGATGAGATGCATCCCCAGGTTCTGAGGAAATTGACAGATGTAGTTGCCAAGCCACTCTCCATTATATTTGAAAAGTCATGGGAGTCAGGTGCAATCTCTGTTGACTGGAAAAAGGGAAACTCTGCATCTATTTTTAAAAAAAGATAAGAAACAGGACCATGGAAACTGCCAACCAGTCATCCTTTCTTCAGTGCCTGGGAAGATCATGAAACTTCTTGAAAGTAACGTTGAAATACCTGGAAGACTGAGAGGTGGTGGCAGAGAGCCAACATGGCTTCACCAGGGACAAATCATGTCTAATTAATATACTGGCCTCCTCTGAAGGAGTGGCTGCATTAGCAGACTACAGAAGAGCTATAGATCTCATCTACCTGGAGTTATGTAAGTCTGTATGTCCTTTGCATGATAGTACACTACGTTCTTGCATCTAAATTTTAGATATATGTATTTGATGTATAGACTGTTACATGAATGCATATTTGTGAATGACACCAAGCTGAGTGGTGCAGTCAGTCTTCTAGAGGGAAGAGATATCATCAGGTAGGATCTAGACAGGCTTTTGTGGGCCCATGGGAACTTCATGAAACTCAACAAGCTGAAGTGAAAGGTCCTGAAGCTGAGTCAGAGAATCCCCAGTGTCAACATACACTAGGAGATAGGACTGAAGGCAGCCCTGCAGAGAAGGACTTGGAGATGCCAGTGGGTGAAAAATCAAACATGAGGCAGCAATGTGCAGTTGCAGCACAAAAGCCAGTCATATCCTGGGTAGCATAAAAAGAAGTGTGGCCAACAGGTTGAGGGAAGTGATTTTTCCCCTCTGATCTGTTTTCAGGAGACTCCATCTAGAGTCCTGCATCTAGTTCTGGGTTCACCAATACAAGAAAGTCAAGGATCTTTTAGAGTAGGTCCAGAAGAGGGCCATGAAAATCAGAGGCCAGAGGACTGGAATGTTTCTCCTACAGTGAAAGTCTGAGAGAGGTAGGGTTGTTCAGCCTGGAGAAAAGAAGGCTTTGGGGAGGACCTACTGCTTCCTTTCAGTGAATAACGGTAGTTATAAGAAAGGTAGTGAGAGACTTTTTACCAAGCCTGTAGTGACAGCACAAGGGGTAACTATTTTAAACTGAGGGAAGGTAGGATTAGACTATGCATAAGGAGTACATTTTTTATGATGACTGTGGTACAACACTGCAACATCTTGCTCAGAGAAGGTCTGGATGCCCCATCATTAAGTATGTTCAATGTCAGGCTGGATGGGGCTTTGAACTCCCTGACCTAGTGAAGGATGTCCCTACCCACAGCAGAGGAGTTGGACTAAGTGATCTTGAAAGGTTCTGTAGAACCCCAATCATTCTATGAATCTGTGATATCTATCGTAGTTGAAAGTTTTGGTTGCAATAACAAATACTCCTCATTTCCTATTCATATCATATTTTTTCCTGTAAATTCCTCAAAAATATTGCAAGTAAAAATCTTGGATTATTGTTTCTGGCCAGAAGTATTATTCTCAGAAATGCTGAGAGCTAAATAAAGCAATATCTTTCTTTCCGTCTCCTCTTATTATGAGGGGTTTTTTCAGAATCACTTCAGGGTTTTTTTTCTTCAAGTTATCACTTAATTGTATTTAGTTTTGTAAACATTTATAGTCTTTACAGGATTCAGATAGTATATCAGCTGTTATAGTATTGTGATTAGTATCACATATAGTCATAGAAATAAAAGTGAAAATGAAAGAAATATTAAAATATAAATGTATCACATCCCATTGTTTAAGTGCTTTCTCACCAATGTCTGAAAATGGTGAGGTCAGTTTTCTAGTTTGCTCTAGGAACTTTGGGTCATTTTGATAAGACAAATAATTGCAAACACATGAAGATGAGTTTTTGTTGAGGAAAGCATAATAAACCAGGTGGATAAAAAAAATAATAAAAAGGAACCAAGCAAGATAGAAGAAAGTAGAAATAAAGAGGTCTTGAGCTTTGCACTGGTGAGCGAGTGTTGTATATAAATTTTTATTTAACTAAGCAGTATGTATCAAAGAAAAAGCACTTCAGACATAGTTCTGCTTTCCCTAGGTAAAAATGAGCTCCTGTAACAAGAGTAAAAATGAAAAGCTTCCTTACTTGGAATGGATTGTGGGGAATAGTTACGCAACATGGAAAAGGGCTTGAACTTTCATTAACTTAAAAAACAGTTAGAAAAAAAACATTACCAACATATTTTTTTCATTGTACTTCTTATCACTTCAGATCCTGGGCAAAAAGAATTCACTCTGAAGAAATAAGACAGTTTCTTGTTCCAGCTCAGAGCAAGAACAATGTGAGCTAACCAGGCATGTATTACACACGAGTGAGAACAAAGTTTTAATTCCAAAAGCAAAGTCCTGAAGCTGGGTTAATGACTCACAATTATATCAGTTAGATCTAGAATACTTCTATCTAGGAACATTGGACTTTTCCCCTGTGACTAAGAAATGTCTTCTGTTTCACATTTGACATTTTCCTGGAAAATAACTTGATTGTCAACTTCTAGTGTGTTCAGGCGGACTCTCAATTTTTTCCTTTTGGAGCTACTTCATGGCATTTAAAAAATCTAGTCATCACACCATAAACAAAGCAAGTGACTTTCTAACCTTGTGGCTAAAGAGACATGATATGACATTTGTGCTCCAACATTCACTAAAATACTTAATTATTTATAGAAAGACAAAAACTACCAACAAGCAACAATAAGCAACAGAGGAAATAACTCTTTTTCTTGTGAAGTTTACCCACATACACTAAGGTCAGAGTACATTCTGATATAGGACACAAAATGCAGTCCTAATATGATGTGGTTGGTCTAGACATTCAAGGATGTTTACTTGAATATCACTGTGTTTGACACGTGTTCCAGTGGTTATGCTATGGCCTAACAGACAAACACTACCAGAGCCTATTTCATGAGTCTAATACATCTTCCTCACTTGTTGGATGTGTTTACCTTTTTTCTTTTTTACACCACAGACTTTTTGCCATTCCTATTTAAATAGAGAGTATCTGAAACAGCACAAAGATTTTACTCTCAAAAATGATACTTAGTGTGGCAAACAGGAATTATAATTAGCAAAATGCAGTTAATACTAAGAAACAATTCTCACTGTTTGTACTGGCTCAACCACTTTGTCCTTAACAGACTTGCGGCTCAAGAGCCGTATACAGAAACAGTCTTTTTTTAATCCAGTGCAAGACTTCTTCCTCTTAAAACTCAGTGTAGCTGGCTTGATTTTTTCCATTATACCATGCTGTTATTGATGTTGTACACAAATTTTCACTTTTCCAAGTGTTCATGTTCTTGCAGTTTCAACACTCATTTATCACTTCCATTAAGACAGAATTGTCTTTCTGAAGGTGTTTCTACTAGTTCAAAACATTTCTAATGGTTGGAGGATGAAGAAAATAAGAGGGGAACTCTCTTTAGCTCATACAGGGGCTTAATTTGACAAGGAATATTACCAGAAGTCAAAACTACAGTCAGAGTTATCTACCTATTGTTTCCTTTTGCCATTCAATTGAACCCTTCTCTACCTTTCCCCAGTTCCTTCTTCCACAAATATTAGCAGACCTTTTCCTTTTTCTGTACTATGTGAGGTTCTTTATGCTAACATATTTTGAATTACTATAAAATAATTCTGATTATCTTTAGTATTCTGTATTTGGGTGTTGGTTAAATACACGTATTGTGACAGTTTCAGTGATACTGAGTTCATAGGATAATTCCAGGGCAAATTTCTTGAGAAAATCCTTGGGAAAAATCAAAATCTATTGCTTTTTATTATGAATCAATACATTGTTTTAGCATACTGTAGAAACAATACTAGCAAACTTACAAAAATAGCTTACCAATTAACAGGAACAAAAATGCATGCTTACTATGTTTTTTAAAAAAAAGAAGACAATTGTCCTATGAAGCATACATAGAAGGAATTGAATTCTCCATTTTTAATTTTGTTTCTTGAGGTATGAACAAGGTTTTATTCATAGCACAATTAGGAAAACAGAAGGAAATTCTTCAAGCTGCAGGCTGTCACACTTTGGAAAACTCTACTCATAATGCAAATAAAGTAAATTCCTAGTCTTTAGGATAAATCAGCTGTGTTTCTTGAATGTGCTTGAATATTATCTCATATTCTTAGCAAATATGTTTTCATGGGTAGATTAACTGTTACAGAACCATGAAAATACACACTGATGTGCTTACATTTTATTTGTGCTGGATCACTTGTTAATTTAAATGTACATTGCTCTTTCAAAGATTATATGCCTATACTGATTTATTAAATCTGAAGATATGACCTACAATGTTTGTTTTGTTTTGGGCACTAAGATATATAGAATTTTACAATTCAGGCTTAAAAAGTATGTAAGTAGTTGTAAGTATTGTAGTGGAAAATGCTACTCATTTTGGGCGATGGTCACATGTTTAGTTATTTCTGGTAACCACAAAGGGTCTGTTGATGATGTGTTGTCAGTGTGCAACTTCCATTTGTTAAGTGGAAAAATCTCATTGAATTACAGCATAACTCCTAGGTGCAACCAAACAACTAAAAATTATTCAATGTGCAGATGAGTTTGGTGAATTGAAGCTGCTTATAGAAATGTCAATGATCCAACTTCAGAGAAACATAGAATCATAAAATGGTTTGGATTGGAAGGGAATTTAAAGATCATCTAGTTCCACACCCTCTGCCATCTAGTTCCAGCCTCCTAGGCCAAACTACTCAAAGCCCCATCCAGCCTGGCCTTGAGTGCTTCCAAGGAGGAGGCATCCACACCTTCCCTAGAAATCCTGTTCAAGTGCCTCACAACCCTCATTGTGAAGAATTTCTTCCTAATGTCTACTCTAACTCTTTCCACTTCATATTTAAAGCTGTTTCCCCTCATCCTATCACTACATGTTCTTGTAAATAGTCCCCCCACCCAGCCTTCTTGTTACCTCCCTTTAGGTACTGGAAGGCTGCTGTAAGTCTCCCTGGAGTCTACTCTTGTCCAGTCTGAACAGCACCAACTCTCTCAGATTGTCTTCATAGTGGAGGTGCTCCATTCATCTTTGTAGCCCTCCTCTGGACCTGTTCCAACAGTTCCATATCCTTATTACATTGGGGATTCCAGAACCAGACACAATACTTCAGGTGGAGTCTCATGAGAAGAGAATAAAGGGGCAGAATCTTCTCCCTTAACTCGCTGTCCATGCTTCCTAAAGTACCCAGTCCTGGGTATTCAGCAATGGATATTTATATTTTGTCTTCTATGCTGTTAGGAAATGTATACTCTGTCATCTCCTCTGCAAATACTCCTCTAACACATAAAAGCACAATACATAGTTAACTTATAAACAACCAAAAAATCTAACCTATCTTTCAAAACTTTAGCCATTTTCATAGAGTCAAAACCTACTCTAATCTTATATAAAGATGTATACATGCATAATACAGTTACAAGAAAAAGTAATAATCAACATAATGATGGAATGAGTAGGAATGAGTGCTTCCTTGGGAAAGTAGCCTGTGACACTCCAGTTGGAAAGAGGCACATACTTACTACATGTTGCACAACATTGTGTCTCCACCACCTGACATCCAATATGTAAAGTCAGTGGATTAGAAAGAAATCAGAGCACTGCCACTGATGATACTGCAACAGGAAAATGTCAATATCTAGGGAAATAACCATAAGCATTATGCTTAATTTACACCTGCAGAAAAATGAGCACAATGCTTGATAAAATTTCTACTCTGACTTTAAAAAGAAACAGTTTGATTTACTTTTATCTGGGAAGTATAATAAAGTGCTTTCCAGTCCATTATGAATGAAAAAAAAACCATCTTGAAATTGAAGATGGTTATTTCTATTAGGGTTTCACAAGGGTTTGTACCAGCAACAGTAGTTATTGTTCCCCTCAGTCCTCTGGAATTAAATTAAAAAAAATCACTTTTGATAAAATTTGCTGATGACATAAATATTGGCAACATTGTAAATTGATGAGCAAGATAAAGCAGTTATAGAGTTATTGAAAGTACTTCATAACTTTGTCTCATTCAAAAAAATGGCTTTAATACAGCCAATTGCTTAAGTTACATTTTTTAGGAATGACCAATGACTTACCAAAAAAAAAATTTTGAAAGTGATACTGTACACAGAAAAACAACATGAGCTCCCAAGATAAAGTTGTGACAAAAAAGTCTTGTGTGATCTTTTACTGTGTAAGTAAGAGAAGAATAAGGAATTATTGCTGAAATAGATATCAAGATATACAAGATGGTATGGTAAGCATATTTTAAAAGGCATATTGAAAAACTTAGAAGAGTGAATAAAATTCAAAATTAATGCAAATTATTCCAGAGAGGAAGAAAATGTCTTTCAGTCAAAGACTTAATCAGCCTAATCAATTTAACTTATCAAAAGAAAGTCAGAAAGGTAATATAATATGCCTGTCAGCACAAAATACTAGTTTATAGAAACTTAAGGATAACAGAATTTCTGAGTTATGCAACAAAGTTCCAGCAGTAACAATGAATTCCTCATCTCCTGAAATCATCATTACATGACAGAATAACTTCAAAGACATGTTGTAGCAGAATATAAACCACTGAACACTTGCAAGACCAAGGATGTTTCAACACCCTTTGGTTTGGTTTCTGAAGGACCTTAAACATATTGTGGCCAAGTGAAAACACTTGATGAAAATGTGATGCAAAAAGTAAAAATATAGTATATTGAATATCTTCCTAACTAGTTACTTCTTTGAATGGCTTTTATTACAGTTTGATAAAAAACGGTTTATAAAAGATTAGTTACAGGAGCATAGCATAGGCTTTGCCTTTTCCATCACTAAATCCATTCTTCTAATGAAAATTCTAGAAGCAAAAAATATTCACCAGGCTACTCAGTCACATCATATATTGTTTTCTTGTTTCAAAAACTGTCTTTCTTATTTCTCCTCATTTTAGATACAAATATATTGTTTGAATTTTATTTCATATATCTTTTTTATATCTACAATATACTGTTTTCTTCCAATGTTAGATGTGTTCATTTGGCCCTTTTTTAATTAAAATTATTTATTGATATCTGTAGGCATGCGAAGTTATTTAACAAATACTTATCCTCTGAAACAGATTCTAGATCATATCTTTAGTTTACATTGTAGATGTTGATATTACAAATTGTAGTATATTAAGCTTTATTTCATGGAGAAAATAAATACCTCAAGAGAGTAATGTATCATGAAGATATGGATGGCTCCAAATATGGGATTTGTAAATCATATTATTAAAGACCTAGCTTGTTTTACATTCTTAAAAGCTAAACGAAGAGACATAAATGGTCTAAAAACATCCTTATG
Organism: Piaya cayana; assembly: GCA_013389865.1. NCBI lineage: Eukaryota > Metazoa > Chordata > Aves > Cuculiformes > Coccyzidae > Piaya > Piaya cayana. The sequence continues at coordinate 36,248 of WAAB01013710.1, forward strand.
GCATATCTGAGTCTTAAATTCCTTTTGAAACTCATGCTTTTCTGGAGTTTTGCAAAAGCCTACTTTTTAGAATCTTTTTAATAGGCAAGTCAGAAGGAAGTAAGAGACATGGATTCAGTACCAGCCTTATTCTTATTGACCTTAAATTTACTCAGGAAGATGTCCCTAACACGTCTATGGAAAAACAACATCACACAGCTGAAAATACTGAAAGTATGAGTTACTTGCAGGGAAAGCATTTAATCACAATGCCATTAAGTGATAGGTGGCAGTGTTCCCCTCTTCACTGCATTTTAAGAGTAGAGGCTATGATGATTTCTGCTATACTAAGGGTTCTCTGCGGATAAACAAGGGATTGGCTTTCTCATCTCATTTCAAATTTAATCATATTTTCATTCAGTGTCCTAAGACTCTGAATCAAAGCTAGTTGTAGGCCCAACACAGATATGGAAACACTGAACCTTACTGAGATGCTCCTATTTCCATATGTAGAGCTATATGCAGGAAAACTTGAGATCTTTCAGAACCTAAACCATAAACCGGGTGATCAGGCCCAGTCAACACGGGTTCACAAAAGGCAGGTCTTGCCAAACTAACCTGATCTCCTTCTATGACAAAGTGACTCAGCTGCTGGATGAGGGAAAGGCTGTGGATGTGGTCTTCCTGGACTTCAGCAAAGCCTTTGACATAGTTTCTCACAGCATTCTGCTACAGAAACTGTCAGCCTCCGGCCTGGACAGGCNTATACCCTCTGCTAAACCTCTAATCTTCTTCAGGTCTCCAATAACTTAAATGTTGTTTTGCTTCCTCACTCAAAATCCAGATAGTAGCATAGTTCAGTAAGGAATCATAACTAATTATAAAATACTGGACTATTCAAAGATTCCCACTTTATTCAGTCAGCTCTTATAAAATGACAGAAGAAAACGTTCTTACATTAAAACAAAAAATAATTGTGAATCTTAATTAAAGAAGGATAATTCAGAATTAAAACGTATTCTTCAGTTGCACCAGGTGCATGTGCTGACTGCCTTTGATACAAAACTTAACGTACTAAGACATCCTTGTATGAATTCTTTCTCTGTGTCCTTAACCTTATTTTGTATGAATATAAATCTCAGTTTATCACACAGGTTGACAGATACAGCATATGATATACAGAAATATATTACACAGAGAAGTAATATGTTTCTCCCAAATTTCTTTACATTACCTGTTTAACTTTACAATCAAACATATATTTTCCTGCTCCTTTTTATCATGCTGAGAATAACTGTGCACACATGCATCTCAACTCCCTGCTGGCTTAGTGATAAACTACAGAGATATATTTATTTAATGACAGACTGAGCAGATGAAACACTCTACACAATAACAGCTTCTCTTGCCTGAATGTAAACAGGAAAAAAATCTTATAAGTGGTCTATACTCTTGAGAAACTTTTTCTACCTTTCAATAAACTGCAACTGTTTCTGTTATAAATGATTTAGATTTCATAAGTGGTTCAGTGTAGCCCTTCCTATTTTCTTCTTAGAAATAAGAAAGAAAATACATCCAGATACTTTACACATACGTTGAAACAAGACAGAGAAGAACAGGATACAAGAATGTAAATTTAAGTAAGAGTACACAATACTTTCTATTCCTTCAGGATTTCAGATAAATGTAAATCCTTTTATTTTACATAAGAAAGTCCCAAGGTTTTGGAGATAAAAGTAAGATGAACTTTAAAGAGGAGTGTTTGACTGTGAGTAAAAGTTTATTCAATAGTCTAATTTCAAGAAAACATAGAAAATATTATCATAAAGAAAAATGAACAAAGGACAGTACTACAAGCAGGGAGTTATTTTCTCCAGAGAATTATGAAAGGGGAGCAATATAAAATAGCAGTAATAAAGGTAGCAATTATTACATAAAATGGCATTTGCCATGAGCAATTAAAAATCTGTTCCATTGAAATGAATGGCCAAATTTCCACAAATTTAAGGATACAAAAAGATCTGTTGATAAATAGGGACATTCTTAAATGGAAGTGTGTCAATAGAAAAGACCTAGATTATCATAGAATCATAGAATCATAGAATCATAGAAAACATTAGGTTGGAAGGGAGCTTAAAGATCACCACAAGAAGGATGTTGAGGCTCTGGAGACCATTCAGAGAAGAGTAACGATGCTGGTGAAGGGCTTGGAGATCAGACCTTACGAGAAAAGGCTGAGAAAGCTGGGGCTGTTTAACCTGGAGAAGAGGAGGCTGAGAGGAGACCTCATTGCTCTCTATAACTACCTGAAAGGAGGTTGTAGAGAAGAGGGTGCTGGCCTCTTCTCCCAAGTGACAGGGGACAGGACAAGAGGGAATGGTCTCAGGCTCCACCAGGGGAGGTTTAGGCCGGACATTAGGAAATAAATTTTAATGGAAAGGCTCATTGGGCACTGGAACAGTCTGCCCAGGGAGGTAGTTGAGTCACCTTCCCTGCAGATGTTTAAGGCACAGGAGTGTTGTTTTGAGTATTACCCAACATTATTTCCAAAAACTTAAATCTTAAACTTACTTATTTTTTAAATCCGGCCTACAATCAAAACACACATGAGATATCTTTTCCTCATGACATCCAAACTTCTGGACTCTATTATAGGTTAACCTGCAATATAAAAGAAAGAAAAGAGAAAATAATTTAAATATTATTTATGCTTTATAAATAGTTTGTATTTGTCATGTATATATCCAGCAATAAAATAATGGTTTCTTATTCGATATTAGATTAAGAAAGTAATTTATTGTTAAAAGGAGAGTTAATTGATAAACCTTTAACTTAATTTAAAATTTTAATAGCTATTGTTTCAAATAGTGGTTATACTAATATTTAATAAGTGGACACATAGAATGGATTTCTATCCCTTCCTCATTTATGCATTATATCCCTACTCCAGAATATTTAAATACTTATTATCTTTATGTATTAAAGAAGACACACTATGTGCAGAAATGAAGACCATACAAAGTAAAACTACTGTTTCTTTCTTAGTCCTTTGGAAAAAAAAGGGATACAAACAAAATATATTAAAGAAATGAAGGATAGAAAGCATAGTTTATTCAATAATTGCAAATAATTTGAAATGAAAATGTGAAAATGCACAAAACTTGCATTTTGATAATATATACTCCAAAAAATTGTTCAGGGTCACTTTAATATAATTGCATAAAATCATAGAATCAGAATAGTTTGGGTTGGAAAGGACCTTAAAGATCATCTAGTTCCAATCCCCTTGCCATGGGCATGTATCAGTCGTGTTAAAAATTTACTTTTAAATGTGTTTACTTTAACTTTTAGATAATTTACATCACTTTTCCAAGGCTGCAGATTTGTGACTCACTTTAACATTGCTAGAATTCACACAGTTAAATCCCTATGCTTTACCATGAAATTTGATAGAACTTTTAATTCCCATTTATTGTTAAGCAAATGAATGCAGTGTCTACTTCAGGTCTGCAGAAATATTTTTTTTTTTTTGCTTTGCCTTTATTAGTGCATTAAGAGACATAAACTATAAGATGCATGAATTTGCAGTGCTGTGTCTTACAAAACACTTTTATTCATATTGGTTGTACAGCTGTATAGTACCTGCATTGAAGTCCATCTAGTAATAGTGACATATATTATTTTAAGGAATACAATTCTGACATTAGAATCCTAAAACTGGACAAGAAAAGGAACTTCTAATAAATTCTAGGTACTAAGCTTGCTAGTATCTTTTCTTTGAAAATTTCTGTTTCTCTTTTCCTGTCATATGTATGAGCAAGCTGATGCCAAATCTGATCTAGTTGTTCTACTGCAGTATTTTTAGTCTGGTATGTGAATGTTGTCATTAAAAGGACAGGCACTATTATAAATGGAAGTTANTCGGTCCCCGGAAAAGGAGGAGGGTCACCACCCCCAGTTACACCCTTTTAGTTACGAAGAAAAAGTTGTGATTTATTCTTGGGAATTGTAGGTTTTTTTCAGCCACAGTCTGGCTATTTTTTTTTAAAAAAGGGCCAAAAAGAAAAGTCATGCATTAAGAGACATAAACTATAAGATGCATGAATTTGCAGTGCTGTGTCTTACAAAACACTTTTATTCATATTGGTTGTACAGCTGTATAGTACCTGCATTGAAGTCCATCTAGTAATAGTGACATATATTATTTTAAGGAATACAATTCTGACATTAGAATCCTAAAACTGGACAAGAAAAGGAACTTCTAATAAATTCTAGGTACTAAGCTTGCTAGTATCTTTTCTTTGAAAATTTCTGTTTCTCTTTTCCTGTCATATGTATGAGCAAGCTGATGCCAAATCTGATCTAGTTGTTCTACTGCAATATTTTTAGTCTGGTATGTGAATGTTGTCATTAAAAGGACAGGCACTATTATAAATGGAAGTTGTTTCATTTTTAGATTTCAAAAGGCTGAGAACTTAGTATTTGGTGCTTATAATCCATCTTCCAAATGAGTCAGATGTTGCAGCTATATTTGCAATATTGTTGACACATGAATAATTGTACAAACATGGTTTAATAATAACTTAGACCTAATCCTGTAGACACAAGACCAGTGAAAAGTCAGGCTTTTTAATCTAGGAAGATATCTACATTTGTCACATAGTTGTTAATTTGTATTGAGCTTACTGCTAATTCAACCAATATTCTTCTGGTAATAACTGAGATTTGCATGCAGTCATAATTTACTCTTACTCTTCTGGAAGTCATGTGTTATAAATTTTTACTTCGGAAATTTTCCTCCTCTGTACATTCCCAAGTAAGAAGCTCAGATTCAATAACTACCTTCAGATGAATTTTTTAATATATGACTAGCTTGTATTGAAAATGCAAAACTGAAACATTGCAAAATCAGCTACAGAAGATATTTTTGGTAAGAGTAGGATAATATGATTGACTACTGTTATTTATTTTTATTTAGAAACAAAAACAATTCTATGTAAAGTGAAAGTTCACAATAAAAATTATCCCAAGTAATGCTAATCCCTAGTAAAAATATTAATTTAGTACAAGTACATTTAATCTGTTCCAACAGGAAGATTTCCATGACAACATAACAGAAACACAATTCCAGAGATTACTTCACCTGAGATTGGGGTGTAAAATTAAACTTTCCTACCAGAACTCATTTTGGAAATTGGTTAATATGGCAAAGAGAAACTCTTTATCAGTATTAAACCATCCATTGCAGCCAATATCACATGGATCACTTACATCTTGAAGAGTCACTTTCTACCATATTTCCACAATTCCTTACAAGTTATTCCTCAACTCTCCAAAACATTCAAGGTCTGAAGCATAATTTCTCTGATATTTTGAATTCAGTGACAAAATATTTGTCTTTCTGGTGTAACAGAGAAATCAATTCCCTTCTGACCAGACTGGTCACAGGTGCAAGTACTTCTGAGGGGAGCATCATGGACTGTCCATGGTCTGTTCAGTGGAAGGTTTATCATGTAATGGTCTTTGTTACTGTCAGGTTCAAAAGCTATATGGCATAATTTTGATGTTAAAGTGCTATAACTACTGGAGTTCTGACCATACTTAATTTTAAGGTTCTGTTACCATCACTGTAATTAAACTTCCGTAAATAATTTAAATGTTTCCAGAGGAAAAAAAAATAGTTTATATCATTCGGAGTAATCAAGGAATTGTGGAAAAAGCCCAAAACAAAATTTCAATGTCATAATGTAATTGTGCCTTATGATAGCTGTTCATATCCTTCTCATTTTAAAAGGAGTGGAAAATGGTGCATCTTATAAAAAACCTGAGCAAGCAAGACGATTCCAAATATTTATGTTTTTTTGGTCTTTAACACTTGTAGTTTCACTTAATTGTTTCTTCCACAAACTAATAAATACTGTACTGTCCAATTCAGCTAGTGTGTTAAGCTGTATTAGCTGTATACTCAAAACAGTTCAGCAGTACTTTGAGTACAGGAGTCATATATTAGGAAAACCACGTACCACAGTAAAAAATTCTGTCTCTGCTATCAGTTGTAACTGTGCTTGCAGACAACACACTTCTCATGGGGTGATGTGTAATCAAAGAGATATAACATTTTTCAACGTCTGCTTTGTTCCCAAAGGTATCTATTTTTCATCTAAGTCACTAAAATTTTGATTATGGGTATGTTTTATGAAACAATGAAAACACAGTATTTCAGAGGGGAACTATCACAACTAGTCAATTTTTATAAGACTTCTTCATTGCTTAAATTTTGGTCAAAGCCTGCTGGGTGATCTCTTAATTTCCCTTTTGAAATTTTGGTTCTATGACCATTACCTTGACAAGTAAATGAGAACATTAAATATTTATAAATGCAAACATGTTAAAAAGCCCAACAGGAATGAAATCTACTGTAAAACTCTCATTACTAGATTGACTAAAACTAACTGAT
>WAAB01013710.1:43930-54569 GCA_013389865.1 Piaya cayana
TTTATATCATTCGGAGTAATCAAGGAATTGTGGAAAAAGCCCAAAACAAAATTTCAATGTCATAATGTAATTGTGCCTTATGATAGCTGTTCATATCCTTCTCATTTTAAAAGGAGTGGAAAATGGTGCATCTTATAAAAAACCTGAGCAAGCAAGACGATTCCAAATATTTATGTTTTTTTGGTCTTTAACACTTGTAGTTTCACTTAATTGTTTCTTCCACAAACTAATAAATACTGTACTGTCCAATTCAGCTAGTGTGTTAAGCTGTATTAGCTGTATACTCAAAACAGTTCAGCAGTACTTTGAGTACAGGAGTCATATATTAGGAAAACCACGTACCACAGTAAAAAATTCTGTCTCTGCTATCAGTTGTAACTGTGCTTGCAGACAACACACTTCTCATGGGGTGATGTGTAATCAAAGAGATATAACATTTTTCAACGTCTGCTTTGTTCCCAAAGGTATCTATTTTTCATCTAAGTCACTAAAATTTTGATTATGGGTATGTTTTATGAAACAATGAAAACACAGTATTTCAGAGGGGAACTATCACAACTAGTCAATTTTTATAAGACTTCTTCATTGCTTAAATTTTGGTCAAAGCCTGCTGGATGATCTCTTAATTTCCCTTTTGAAATTTTGGTTCTATGACCATTACCTTGACAAGTAAATGAGAACATTAAATATTTATAAATGCAAACATGTTAAAAAGCCCAACAGGAATGAAATCTACTGTAAAACTCTCATTACTAGATTGACTAAAACTAACTGATATTTTCTTATAAATCATAAAACTAAATATTGTAACTAAAAAAAAATTTCCAACTTGCTCATAGTACTGTCACTGTTTGCTTATTTGACTAATCAAAACTAGCAGTGAGATAAACCCATTTTTACTAGTAAAATCTGTTAGAAAATAAACAAATATATGTGGAGTGCTTATGATGTGCACATATGTGTCTCTTTGTGTATTTGAGTACATATGCTTTAGGGAATGCAAGTAAGAGTAATTTAATTACATAATGACAGAACTGTTTGTGTTGCAAAGGACTTCTGGAGAAAGCACAGTCCAACCTCCTTAATCAAACAGGGTCACCTAGAGCACTTTACCCAGGAGCACGTTCTGTCATGTCTTGAACATCTGAAAGGAGATGGGTAAGCCTCTCTGGGTAAAAGTCTCTCTGGGTAACCTGTTACAGTATTTAGGTTCACAATTTAAAAAAAAAATCCAAACCAACAGATTAAAAAATAATTTTTATTATCTTTCAGTTTCTCTCAATGGAATTTCTTATATTTCAGTTTCTGTCAATTGCCTCTTTTACTTTCACTGGTCACCACTGTGAAGAGCCTGGTTCCATCTTCTTTACAACAGGTATTTATACACACTGATAAGATCCCCTGAACCTTCTCTTTTCCAGGCTGAGCAGGTCCAAACCTCTCAACCTCTTCCCTTCTCCTGTCCTTTTTTTATCTTTGTAGCCTTTTTTTGGACTTGCTCCAGTATGTCCATGTCTGTCTTGCACCACTGAGCCGAGACCTACATCCAGCACTGCAGATACATGACACTAATGTGGATTAAAGGGCAACTGTCACTTCTCTTAGACTGCTTATAACATTCAACGTAATGCAGCCCAGGAGACTGTTGACCTTCTTTGTCTCAAGGGCACATTTCTGACTCACAGCCAGCTTGCTGCCCAAGATGATACCTTGTTCCTTCTCTGCAGAGTTGCTTTCCAGGCAGTCAGGCCCCAGTCTATACTGGTCCTCTAAGTGCAAGACTTGGTATTTACTGCAGTTGAGCTTCAGGAGGTTCCCATCAAACTGTTTCTTCAGCCTGTCAAGGTCCTTCTTCATGGTGTCACAACCATTTTGCGTATCAGCCACTCTTCCCAGTTCTGTATCTTCTGCAAATTTGCTGAGGATGTGCTCTGTACCAACATCCTAGTCATTAATGAAGATGTTAAAGTATTAACTTCAGTATCAACCTCCAGAGGAAATCGCTAGTGTCTTGCCTCAAACTGGACTTTGTGCCACTTATGAAATCTTTAAGCCAAATCATTCATAGAATCATCAAATCATAGAATCATAGAACAGTTAGGGTTGGAAGGGACCTTGAAGATCATCTAGTTCCAAACCCCCTGCCATGGGCAGGGACATTCCACTATATCAGGTTACCCAGTTCAACCAGTTTTCAATTTACCTCACTGCCCACTATCCATCCTATGCTTTGACAGCTTTCCTATAATGATATTATGTGAGACAGTAACAAAATCCTTACTAAAGTTGAGGTAAAAAACATTATCACTTCATCAGCTATCAGGCTAATTAAACATGATTTCCCTTTTGCAAATCCATACTGAATTCTTCCAATCATCTTCTTGTCCTTGTGTTTGATATACTTTATACATATATATACACATATATTTTTAATATATAAATTATATATATACTTTTTTTTAAGAACTCAGGAGATCATTTAGGTACTCCTTGCTCATCCAAGTGGGTCTGCTTGATCTTCTAATTGTTGGGACAGAATTTTCTTGAGGTTGAAGGATACAATCTCTAATTGTGTTGGTGATCATCCTCCTCTCCTGGACCCCTCTTCTCTCCAGGGCCATATCACAGGATATACTTCTAAGCAGATTTCTGAAGACTCTGAAATATCCTGTCTTGAAACCCAGAAGTGTAGTCCTGCTTTTTGACTTGCTCCCTCCTTTTAAGATTCTGAATTCCACTATCTCCCGTCACTGGAGCCACAGCTGTCTCTAACTTGCACATGCCTGGACAGTTCTTCCTTATTTGTAAGTATCAAGACCAGAAAAGCATCTTTCCTTGTTGACTCCTTCACTCCTTCACTTCTGCCAAGAAATTGTTGTCAATGCACTCCAGAATTCTCATAGGTCGTTTCAGTCCTGCTCTTCCATCAGAGATCAAGGTGATTAAATTCCCCCACAAAGACTAGGGCCTGCAAATGTGAGGCTTCTTCCAGAAATCAGAAGAAGTCTTAGCCTACTGCTTCTGCCTGATCAGAAGATTTTGTTCCAAATTAAGCCCAGATAGCTGCTAAGTACACAGCTTCTCACTCGCTTCCCTAGGATGTAAGAGAGAATTAGCAGGCTAAAAGTGCAAAAGCTTGCATGTTGAGATAAAGATAGTTTAACAGGTTAAGTAAAAGCTGTGCACAAGAGCAAGCCAAAACAATAAATTCATTCACTATTTCCCATTGGCTGGTAGATGTTCAGTCATCTCCAATAAAGCGGACCTCCATCAAGTGCAATGATTGTTTGGGAAGGCAAATGCCATAACTCTAGACATGACCTCTTCCTCCTCCTTCCTCCAGCTTTTACTGCTGAACATAATGACATATGTTATGGAATATACCTTTGGTCAGCTGGGGTCGGTAATCTTGACTGTGTTCTCTCCCAACATATTGAGCACTGCCTAAGTTCTTTGCTGGTGGGTTAATGTGAAAAGCAGAAAAGGCCTTGATGCTGTGCAAGCACTACTCAGCAATAATGAAAACAACCCCTTGTCATCAACACTGCTTTGATCACAAACCCAGTATATAACTCCTGGCAAGCTACTATGAAGGAAGTTAACTATCTCAGCCCAAACCACTATGGGTCTATAATAGATAAACACTACAGCTGCACCCATGCTGGTCTGCCTACCAGTCTTGACCCATAAACTCTTGACTGGCTCCTGACTCATCGAAAGAGCTCCATGCATCCCTGTTTCTTTCTTAAGTAAAGAGTCCTTCTCCTGGCGTTCCTAATGTGTATGTACTTAAGAGCCTGGATCCATCCATTTCAGGAGTCTAGTTGTTAATGACATTTTCAAATATTGTTTCTACCAGAAAGATAAGAAAGTAGGAATTTCTCACAGAACTTCTAAGTCTGGCACATTGTGTATGCTTTTCCAACAGAGTACTTCACATTATTTATTCAAAACAAAAGAATGGGAAAGATAACAGTGGACAATCATTTTATATAAAACTTGCAAATTTGGTCCCAGAAATAAAAATGCAAATTCCATTAGTGTAGCTTATAGGTTGGAATTATTTCAGAATTTCATCCATCTGTTTAGATTTATTGTAAATTATTTAAAAAATCACATGAGCCAGCTAACTTAACTTTAAAAGTCATGAAAGCCTTCAAGTAAGTCTTTCATTTGTTTAAAAGATAATTTAATTTTAAATGCCAAATGCCTTCTTGGGAAACTTCCTTAAAAGCTCACTTTACAGAATCATAAAAAAAGGATAGGTTTATGAAGTGATACAGCCAAGAAACCTCTTTATCAGGCATAGGTTAAATAAAAAAGATTAAAATTTTCCTTAAATCATGATAGTTACCTTCCTTTCAAAACAAAAGAAAACAACTTGCTAGTTTACCAGAACTAGTCCTGCCTGATTGGTTCTCAGTATGTACAAGCTAAGTGTTTGTCTTCGGTTTTCTTTTCTGTTGTTGCTTGTTTGTTTTTTTCAAAGGCTACTGTTGTAGTAGCACATTGTGTATTCCCAAAGTGTTATTCTGATTTCTGGTAGTTCCACAGGGAAATGTACCTTTAAAACCATCTGTCTGTGAGTGAGTTGCAGAAAAACTTTTTGAAAAATAAGAAGTACAAAATAGTTAGACAACGAAAGTTGCCTCATTATTCCAGTAGACACAATGATAATTCTATTCAAAATGTGAACTGTAATTTTTGGAGATGCTGATCACAACACGCAATTCAGAACTAAAAAAAAAAGCCCAAAAAAGTGTTAGTTTTAAATGACCTCCTATCTCAAAAAAACCCAAGTTATTTTCATCTTTTATTCAAATAATAATATATGAAAAAGCCCATTTTTTGCTCAATAAATTGAGAAGAAAAATCTTCTCATCTGTATTTCACTGCCTGGGTAAAAATAAGCCTTCTTCCCAAGTATGTCCTTCACAGACTGATTGTATATCTTACCTGATGGTGGTAATGTCTGTCATGTAAACTGTGACATTCATAGAGATAATTATGGTACTAATTAATTTCACAGCATCTGGTAAAATGGCCATGAAGAAATGAGTCATATGATATGACAACTTTCCCACTTTTCTGATTATCTTTGGAAGCCATGGGAAACAAGATGAATGGGAAAATGACCTCTCTAGGATGCCACATGTAAATCTATAGGAGGAGAAATAAACAGTTCAACACTTTCCTAATAGTTTTAGCATTCAGGATGAAAATGGTGAGATTGCCTTGAGGCACAGAGATCTGGACTTTTCAATAAATATTGCAAAGGAGAAAAAATGGACCTGTCAAATTTAACATTGTCAGAAGCCCTATTATGTCCTGAGAAAGAAGGAAACTCGTGCCTCTCCTGGGTCTATTTCTCCATTTCTACATTACTCTCACGGTGTGTTGGCAAAACCCTTTTATTTCAATAATAAATGTGCATTAACATATAGGACAAGCTCCCCAAATAAGAAGCATGAATGCATCAGAAGAGACTATCTGGAATGCAGAATCTTTTTTGTTGATGTTCAAAGGACAGAAGTAGCTAAATACCAAGGGCCTTATTCACCTACATAATGTGCTGAGCATTGTAATTTCTAGCATAAAAGTTAGAACTCTTTAAAAGTGTAGTTAGTGACTGAAGGAGAAAAAGGAAATAATCAAGACTGAGAATAACATGATCACTTTTATTCAAGTGTTTCAGACGTCATCTAAATGTGCAAGAGTTGTTATTTTCCTTTTAGAATTAGAAAAAAAATCTTTCTATTGGCTATTACTTGATATCACATGTGGCATAATGTCCAAATCTGTAAAAACAAGTTTATTACTGTCAGTACAGAGCTATCCATATGCAACTGTTCTCCCTTTGGGACCAAACAGCTACCTTTCATGCCTATTTGTTCTACATTAAGTGCAAGGACCAGCTCAGGTCAGCTTTCTGCCTGTGCTCCATTACAGGGTCTAAACATGCCTCAAGCCACTACTGAACCTGAAATCATTAAAAAACTTAATTTATTTAAATTGCAAGGATGGAGGGTTTGCTTTGAAAACCTGTTTCATCAGTTCCAGCTAATAAAAAAATACTGAGTATTTGATTATATGTGAGCCCACATTTAGTCCAAGGCTATTCATCCTATTTATAACACCAAAGAGAATATTATTATATCTGAATCCAAGAGGCTGACTATAGACATAATTTTGTCTCTGGCACAAAAACCGCTCTGATTAAATAAAGAGAAAAGCAAAGGCTGAAACTACTTTCCCCCCCCCCCCCCCCAGGTCATCACTTATGGGCAATCTTACAGTCATGTTTCAGTCAAAATTTCTATTGTCTTAAAATGACAGAACAGAGACCAATATATGACTCAAACATCCAAAGCCCTTACACAGTTCTGCAGCAGAACTTTTCTTTCTGCTTTAGAGGTTAATCCTAATCACAGCTGAAACTGAATATGTTATAGAGAGGGGCTTATGAGGATTTGACTTAGAGTTACTATAGTACTGAGAGTAATGCACATTATAGTAAAATAAGTGCCAGTACTTTGATTAGTCTTTCCTGGGCTGCTCTCTGGGGATGTGTGGAGTAGTGTTGTAAGCTTATGAATATAAAAGCTGTCTGAACATAAATTCAAAGTACTTTAAGAAAATGCAGTTTAATCATGGCACAGTATATAATATAATGATCCTCTTAGCTAAAGTATAATAAGTTAAACTTTAATTATAATCAGAGTTGTACTTGTGGGTGCATTTACAGTACATTTTTTGCAACACCATTATGCAAAGTTATGAATTTATTTCTCTGTGTGCATGTGACTTGAATAAAGTAAGGACAACAATCCTATGTACTGAGCAAGATCATCTTATGATGATCACTTATGTTGTGCTAAAAGCTCTCTTAAGGCACTTTTGGTGTGATCTGCACTGGTCCTAAGAGTTAAGTATGTTCTTAGGAGTTTTTATTGCACTGTAGTCAAGATTACAAGACAAAAAATTTTCATTAAGTTTACTGGAAATTTTTCAAGGAACAGAGTTGAAAAACTAATTATTGTATGAGTTTTCTAATTTTTCTAGATTTTTTTCCCTCTGCTTCACAGAAATGAAGGTATTTAAGCATGCAAGCTTATTTTGGATTTTTGTAGTGGTTTTGGATGATGCCTGATAAATCAAAGGTTATTTTACAAATTAACTAAGTATAAATATTTCTGCATCTGTCCAAACGACTTGTAGAAAAATATCTGTAGACATGCAGGTTACATTTGCTGCAATACTTTCAGGGCTGTGTCCTTCCTAGAAGTGCTGTTGCTAGCAAGACAGAACAGAATGATGACATTAATAATTGATAATATACAAAGTATCTGGATATTTTCAACACATTCTGGTTGTGGCTAGAACTTATTTTAAAATATTTGCTATTATTTCTTAATTTGATATGTAGTACTACAGCAATAGGCTTTTCGTTGTTCTGATTCTCCCACCTGTCTCACCTGCAAATTGTTCGTGCAGTTGTTCCACTAGCAGTAGCTATAATTAGATTGACATAAATATCTTCCTTCACTACATCATCAAAGGGAGAGATGTCCAAGTAATTTAAATATATCCACTTCTACTTTTTTATTGCAGTTCATTGTTCTTAAAAGACTTAGTAATGATCAGGGCAAAGATTCGAGCACATGTATATTGTTCTTCACTGGAACAGAGGTAATTTTCTTCATAGTGACTCATACGGGTCTATATTCTGGATTTGTGCTGATTATTTGTGCTGGATTTGTTGATTGTAACATACTGGTGTTTTCAATACTGTTAAGCAGTACTTGCACAGAGTACTGAATGACCAGTCTGGGGGTGCACAAGAATTTGGGAGCACACAAAGCCAGGATATATGAATCATAGAATCATAGAATCACCAGGTTGGAAGAGACCCACTGGATCATCAAGTCCAATCACTCCTATCAAACACTAAACAATGCCCCTCAGTGTCGGAGATCAGGGTTCGTGACCGCGGAGCTCGGCGGAAGGATGCGACCAACTCAATGTGAGTGATAGGCAAACTTCAGTTTATTCGGTACAGAGTTACAACTTATATAGAGCGTCGTGCNCCCTGGGGTGAATCCCGTCTGGGCCCATAGACTTGTGGGTGTCCAGTTGAGCAAGCAAGGCTCTGACCTCCTCCTCTTGGACCATGGGAGCCTCATATTGCTCCTCTAGTTCCGGGGTTTGTACACAGAGGGAACAGCTTTCTTTGCGATTAAAGACTGAGACAAAGAAGGCATATTATTGTGCTACTTTACTTTCCTGTACACCATGGATGTGTCAATACTTAAAAGATTTGTCTCTTTGTACTACATAGGACTATGACATCTGCATGTACTTGATGTCTGGTACATCCTAACAGATTTTTCATAACATATCTCAAAAATAGTTTACCTGGTTATAGTCACAAGAGTGACTGAAACGAGAATATAAATATTCACATATCAGAAATTTCTGATATGCCACAGGTACTATCCAGTGTGTACAACTGATTTCTTGCTATGGAAAGTCGTGGCAGCAGGACAGGGATGAGATGGCAGCATGAATAGAACTGCACTGGGGCACTTAGACGAATCAAGAGGTGAGTTCAGATCTGGTCACAGAGAGGTTGTCTTAGGGCTGAAGTGTCAACAATAAGGATGGAAGAAAGCCTTTTGGCCTCACTGAGCCTCCTGGGCCACCTCTTCTGCTCCCTGAGATTTTAGAAACAGGACAATCCCAAGAGAAACCCAGGAAGGATACTAATGAACTTCCTGTTTTTAACAAAAGCAAACCAAGCTCAAGATGTTTATAACAGAACACACCCAATCTGTAACTGGTACACTTGACAAAAATATTTCACCAGCTTTAGCAATGATTTACAATAGCATCATAATAGCTAGATAAAAGCACTATATATTTACTACATATTTTCATTAGTGCTTATATGGAATGGGAGACATTTATAGCATTCTGGTTTTGTCTATATTTCTTGTTGAATTAACTCAATGGGATATAAGTAAGGAATTTATGTTTTGATTTTTAAAAAAACTGAATACAGTACACATCATGAGGCATAAGATAAGATACATTAAAAACAATTTAAAAATAAATGTGGATAAATGTACTCAGGTATAGGGAAGAAAAAAAATACCATTAAATTAAACAAACTACATGGTTCTTTAACACGAGCTGCCTAGGTCTTTGAATTGTTCTTGTTTGGCAAACATCCAAAACTGAATAGTACAAATATATCAGTTGAATATGGGCTTATATTGATTGATTCAGTCTTTTAGCCTAAGTACCCTTGCACTTAGTATGCAATGTGAACTCTTTAATTTTAAGATAATTCCTAGTAAGGAATTTTAAAATACTGTCTCATAAATCTGTAAGAGCTAAATGTAACAATATAGCTTGTTTTGGCACAAAATAGAATATTAAACTAACATAAACAAGCCTTACAATACTAACTTCCTCCACAAAAACACAGAGATCGACTGCTGACAGATGAATTTCACTGACTTCATGGAAGTTTGCCCTAAAAAAAGTACTTTAGTAATGGACTTCATTGAAGGTGCTGTTAAAGTTTAATTAATTCTCCTACATGGGAGTCAGATATTGATAGAATCATTATGTTGGGAAAGACCTTAGAGATCATGAAATTTCTCAGTCAGCCAGGACTGCTGGTAGATGGTGGATTTTCCAAGCACGTCCACCAACTTCCTTAATATTTTCAGGTGGATCCTATCTGGCCCCATAAACTTATGAAAATCTGATTTGCCTAGCAGGTCTGTAACCATTTCCTCTTGGATCCAAGGAGCTTTGTTCTGCTCTTCCTCCTTTTTACTGGCTTGTGAGGTTGAGTATCCAGGAAATGTCTCACCTTACTAATAAAGACTATGGTAAAGAAGGCATTAAGCACCTCAGCCTTATCCTCACCCCTTGTCAATATTGTTCCCCCTGCATCCAGTAGGAGCTGGAGATTTTCCTTAGTCTTTCTTTTGTTATTAATTTATTTGTAGATGGATTTTTTTATCATCTTTCACAGAAGAGTCTTAAAGGATCTGTAGCCTTCCATGACTGCATTCCAGCTATGTGAGCCATCCCACCATGCTTCCATGACAGCAATTATATCACAGTCCTCCTACCTTACAATAACTTCTAGCTCCTCTTATTTATTACCCATGCTGCATGCATTGGTATAGATGCACTTCAATTGGGCTGTTGATCCCAGTATGGTCCTAAGGGGAACAGTCTTAATTCCTAAGCAACTACCCACTGAATTATCTAGACCTTCTGTGGAGCCATTTAAAGTCCTATTCATCACTTTCTGTGAGGGGGCAGACCGAAGATCTTTGCCAGCACATCATCCTTCAGAAACTGGAGTGTCATTCCCAGACTTTTTTCCATCAAGTCTGGTTATGTTCCCCTGCCACTTCACATCTAGTTTATAGCTCAATTAATTAGCCCTGCAATCTTCTTAGTGAGTTCCTTTTTGCCCCTAGGGGACAGGTGTATCCCATCCTTCAATAGCAAACCTGGTGCCCATCAAACTATGATCAAAGAACCTGAAGTTTTGCTTCTCAAAGCAGGTTCAGAGACAATTATTTATCTCCTGGAACTTCCTAATCTTTCCCTC
>WAAB01013711.1:0-12891 GCA_013389865.1 Piaya cayana
AGCCCCCAGCAGCTCAAGCTCCCAGGAGTTATTCCAAATATTTCATTCAGCTGGAATCTGACTATCAGGAGGGAAAAAACTGCATAGTTTTAGGGATGAACGTGCTTCACGTTGACATTAGCGGCGACTGAGGTGGCGCTTGGGATGGCAGCGGCCCCCGACGAAGCCCGACGGAGCTGCGGGAGCCGCCCCCAGGGCCTTTGATTTTAACTTCTGGAAGTTACTTGCTGCTTGATTGTCCAAAATACTTTCTGCAGTTTCTTGACAGGCCTGGGGTGTCCAAACTGCATCGACTATTTCACCTCACAAGGGTTACAGAACATTTACCACCTGCAGAACCTGTCCATAGAGGTAAATGCCTTGGGAAGATCTCTTCTTACCAACTCGTCTCTCTCGGCTGGCGACCTGAAAAAGCGAGAACCAAACCCCTTTTGAAGGAAAGGGAAGAGACTCCCTCTCCGTGCATCCTTTCTGGTCCCTTTGCCTTTAGCAGGAGCTCAGTCACGGGGTAGCAACCGCAGTAGAATCGAGTTAAAAGACTCCCAGCCCAGCCCTCAGGTGGATTTTTCCACCTAACACAGGAAAATTAGCCGAGGTGCTCAGGAGAACGACCTGTGGAGGTGGCAGGAACACCACAGCCGCCGTCCTGAGCTGAGCTCTTCCCCTTCTAATCCTTGAGAGAAAGGCTGAAAGAATGAAGTCAAGCACAGGGCATTTGTGTGAAGGGAACCCTGGATGAAATAGCCTGTCTCGAGCACAAGCTGGCACGCAGGAGGGTAGAGAGGATGCTAGAAGCCCCCGAGCTTGCTGGGAGCACCAGCCCTCGGCCGCTGCCGTTCATGGTTCGAGCGCAACCTCTTGGTGACGAGGGCAGCACCCAAACAGGGGCTCCCCAGCCCATCAGGGTACGAGGAGAGGTGGAGGGGGAGAAATCTTAACCCCCTTGAGAGCCCCGTATATCCCAGAGCTGCTGCTTCAGCTGAGGCAGATCCCCAGCCCAGCCCCCGTTTGCCTGGGGGCCGCTGGCAGGAGCCCCCGGTGAAGGCTTTGGTGAGGCGGCCTGGGAGATGATTTGTCAGTGGTAGCCGGGGCCAGTTGCGTAACTCTAGTGTTTTCTGAACTAACTCCGTGCCCGTCTGCGAGCTGCCGAAGGAAAGGTTTGGCACAGCTGGACCTCGTGCGGGATCGCTGAGCTGTGTGTCCCAGTCCGCCTGTGGAATTACTAATTACGTACTCACCGTCTTCTCTAGTTAACCCTCGTGCGACTCTGTGTTTGGCACTAACCCAGCTGGCTGGCAGCTCTCTCCTGTGTCTGTGGTGGTGCAGAGCCCCCTGTTCCTCAGGTTCTCAGCCTCATTTGGCTTTAGAACACGGCCCCCGGCGCTGTCCCAGCTGCTGCTGCTGAGCCTCAGTGCCGGCCCAGGCTCCCAGCGGGAGAGCAGCCGGTTCCCCACGGCCACCAGAGCCCCTGGGCAGGTGGCACCTGGATGTGCTGCTCCGGCCTCCTGCTCCAGGTGAGCAGAGGTGATGATGCTTCACGTGCTGCTCTGCAATCTGTGTCCAAAGGGGAAAGGTCCCCTCTGGCCCAGTTTCACGTCACTTTGATGTAAGCTCCTCTCCACCCTCAAAAAAAGAGACATAAAATTCTGACCTGCAGAGCGATGTTTAACCACTCAACTGGCTGTTGGTTCCACACAAGAAATCACCTGTGGGCTTGGTGCCGAGGGCCAGGGGAGGCCCAGCCCCACTACGCTGGGCACCCAACATCACAAAAAGCTCCGGGACTCGCTCCCGTGGGCCAGGGGAGGCCCAGCCCCACCACGCTGGGTGCCCAACGTCACAAAAAGCTCCGGGACTCGCTCCCGCGGGCCAGGGGAAGCCCAGCCCCACCACGCTGGGCACCCAACATCACAAAAAGCTCTGGGACTCGCTCCGACTGGTGACTCGGTGCCGGCTGTGCCTTAGCAGTGTTTGTTCTTGCAGGATCTCGGAGCACTGAAGATCCCGGAGCAGTACAGGATGATCATCTGGAGGGGCCTGCAGGAGCTGAAGCAGAGCCACGACTACGGCGCCCAGCAGCTGATCCGCTCCAGCAGCAACGCCTCCACCATCTCCATCGGCAGCTCGGGCGAGCTGCAGCGGCAGCGCGTGATGGAGGCCGTGCACTTCCGCGTGCGCCACACCATCACCATCCCCAACCGCGGCGGCGCCGACGACTGGGCAGACTTTGGCTTCGACCTCCCGGACTGCAAATCGCGCAAACAGTCCATAAAGGAGGAATTCACGGAGGGAGAGATCAACTGAGGCTCTCCGGGAGAGGCTGCAGAGAGAGACCGCTGGGGGGGGAACGAAACCCCCACGAAACGTATTTTAAGTGTGTTGTGCGGAGGGGAACTGCAGGCCCTGGGCGAGAGCACGGCCTGAGAGATGGGAGAGGCGCCTGCCCCGCAGGGGAAACGCGGTGTCCGAGGCCGAGGAGGGCGGCTGGAGGATCTCCCCGCAGGGAGCGCGGGGTCTCGTCCTGCCCGCCGCTGGGGAGGCACCGGGAGCTGCTTTACGCTGGTTTGTGTTTCACTGGAGGATCCCCGCATCCCACTGGTGCGGCATAAAGACAGATTTTTTCTCTCCGAGACCTTCGTTTCTGCTTCCCTATCCCCGTCCTGCGATCTCCGTGCTGTCCCCAACCGACAGGTCTCACTCCCCGTGCCCCTGTCCCGCTGCCCGTGCTGTACAGACGCAGGGACTGAAGCCCCACGGGCTGCCCCGACGTACCCGATCCCTTCAGCCCCGTTTGTCCGTTCTCGCTGTGTTCTTGTACTTATCTATTTGTGTATATAAACCCAAGCAGATGTACAGACGCTGTAGTCATTGTGCTGTAAGGAGAAAAGAAGATTTATTTTCGTGTAAGCTATAAAAATTGATACTTGCTCCTGAGACACCACCGTGTCGAGTAAATTAATTTCATGTTCTAGCATGTAAACACGCAGCAAATCCTGTTTCCGGCCTCATATACTCAAAATTCCATTTTTTTTCTGTTCTGAACATCTTTCACACAATTGCAGAGGAGGGGGCAGGCCCGCAAACCCTCCCGGGAAGGAGGAGGGTCTGGATAATCCATCCCGCTCTGTTAGGGGAGGTTTGCAGAGGGGTGAGACCCAGCAAGAATGCAGAAGGTGTAAATTTGATCTTGCTTTGGAGCAGGGAGATGGACTCGGTGCCCACGCGAGGTCTTTCCAGTTTTGTTTTCCGTTTCTGATCACTTTTTCCAGGCGTAGTTTGTCTGTTGATCCCACGATCTGTCTCTGAAGGGAACGTTCCAGGGGCTGCGCTGTACAGAGGGAGGGTGGGTGGACAGCGAGCCGCTGCTTCTGCCTCTCGTCCTTGGGGTGCTCAAGATTCCTGACAGCTGGAGGGAACCCACGCAGAAATGGCCTTTCTGCTCCTGCACCTCCTCCCCGCGTTGCCTCTGCGATGTCTCCTCCTGCAAGCAGCCCTACAGCAACTCCCCATCTCCCCCTGGCTGGGGAAGGAGCTGGAAGACCCTTCCCAAAGCCCTGGATGAAAGAAGAGCTCGAGTCCCACCTACGATGTTCAGCTTCACCTTCTCCTCGCTGGCCAGTGTCCGTCCCCACTCAAAGGGGAGATGGTGGGGAGAAGGAGCAGGAACTCTGTACGCGCTGGAACATCCCGGGTCCTCCCTCCGCTGCCTTCATCTCCGCGTCTCCAGCAGCTCTAGAGCCTTCATCACACAGGGGTGACCTCCTCTCCCTCCTGCCTGGACCGAGCGCGTCCTCCGGGCCATCATCACACCTCAACCCAGAGGAACCCGACTCCTCCGGCGCTGCTGAAACGTGACCCTGTTCCCAGATAACGTCTGATTAAAGCACTTTAATGCTTTAAAGGTTTTGAAATAATCACTCGTGTTTCCCATGTTAACTACGGCTCCTGGCAGTATTACCTGACACGCTCCAACCGTGGTGGGAATGGGATTTTTTGGTAATGTTCTCTCTGGAAAATGTGGTATTTTTATAGCTGTGGTTTCTCTTTTTTTTTTTTTTTTTGGTTTTGTAACACAATAAAAGCACATGTGGGAATTACAGCACCTGCCAACTCGAGTCTCGCTTATATTGTATGGAAAGCATCTTCCTCTACCCACATAAGCCTTTAAATGTAAAGCCTCACAGGGCTTGAAGCTGTTTTTCTTCATCGAGCAATCCTGAAGCTGCACAGACGCTGGTTCCACGCAGGGGCAGCCGTGAGGGGAGCCTCGAGTCCCCCCCAAGCCAGGGACGCTCTGCGAGGGGAGCAGCCTCGCCCCCACACGAGCTCCTGGTGTCCCCTGGAGGAGCAGACACCCCACAGACCCCCCTGTGCCAGCCCCGAAACCCACAAACCAAACAGGAACCTGCTTGCTCTGCCTCCACCCCACAGCCCCAGTGCCCAACTCCCCTCTCCCCCTCATCTTCCCCAGCACCCACTCCCCCCAGTGCCCTGCTCACCCCACACCCCACTATTTCCCCTTCTGCCTTTCACCCCCTCCCTTTCACCTCACCCCACTCCCTGGGTGTTGGCATCGCTGGCGCTGGGATCGCTGCCCTCGTGCTGCTGCCCGGCAACCGTGAGCAACACTGGGGACGCGGGGAGCTCAGCAACTGGTACCGGTACCTGCACCGCAGCCCCCAGCCCTGGCACCTCACCCACCCCCGACCCTCCGTCCAGCCCTGGTTCTTCACCCAACCCTCTCCCCTCATCCGTCCTTCTGTCCATCCCTATCACCTCATCCATGACCATGTCCATTCCTACCCCCTCGCCTACCCCCAGACCCTTGTCCCTCCCCATCTCCATTCCTGTTCCCCTCATCCATGCCCCATGTCCATTCCCAGTCCCTCGTCTGTCCCCTGTCCATCCCTATGTCCTAGGCCTTTGCCTGTCCCCGTCTCCATTCCCATCTCTTCATCCATCCCCATCCCCTCATCCACCCCCAGCCCCTCTCCCATCTCCCCTCGTCCACCCCCGGTTCCTCACCCAGCCCTGTCCCCTCATCCATCCCTTTGTCTGTCCCCCTCACCTGGGTCCCCAGCCCTCTCCCAGGTGGCATTTCACCTGCCCTGGAGGAAGGACACCCCCACCTCGGGTCTCTGCCACCAGCCCCAAACCTGAGCCCCCTCTCTCCTCAGAGCAGCCCCCGTCCCCCTCTGCAGCGCAGGGATGGAAGGAGCCAGCGTGGGTGAAGTGGCCCCTGATGAAGCTGCGAGGGACACGGACACTGAGGAGGTTTTGCAGGAGCCGGCCCAGGCAGCCAAGGCCACCAAGATCCAGAAGGCCAACCAAGAGATCCTTGAGGAGCTGCAGAAAGCGAGGGACGACTACAACATGGCCACAGGTACTCGGGGAGGGAGCTTGGGAAACCTCTTCTCCTGGCTGCTAGGTTCCTCCTCGTGTGATTCTGCTCCTTCTACCCTGGAAACAATTCCAGGTTACGTGCTCATGAGTGCAAAGCCTCCTGCTTTCGATTGCCTACAGAATCCCAGAAGGGTGGGCTGGCAGGGCCCTCTGGAGTTCATCCCATGCCACCCCTGACACAGCCGGGTCACCTCCAGCAGCCACCCCGGAGCACATCCAGGCAGGTTTGAGTTTCTGCAGAGGAGGAGACCCCACGCCTCCCTGGGCAGATGGTTCCAGGGCTCCATCACCTGCACAGGGAAGTTTTTTCCCATGTTCAGGTGGACTTCCATGTTCCAGTTTGTTCCCAGTGCCCTTTGTCCTGTCACTGGGCCCCACCGAGCAGAGTCTGGCCCCCCATCCTCTGGCACTGATGGGATCCCCAAAATCCTTTAACCTGTGTCACTGTGGCTGCAGCGTCACCCACACTCAGGTGGTTCCGACAGCGGCTCTGCGCACGCTTACCTGACAGAGGGACTGGGGTTGCTTACAGCAGCTCTCCAACCCTACAGGCACCATCTCTTCCTTGCAAAGACAACTGGAGATCCAGGAATCCCAGCTGCGGAGATGCAGATCTGAGAAGCAGATGCTCCAGAGGGAGCTCAGGGAGCGAGAAAAGGAGCTTCAAGCCTTGTCTGCCAAGGTACCAGCCCGAGAACACAAGAGGCATCGTTAGGAGCACGGGAAACAGGGGCTGACGGAGGAGCTGCACAAGAACCGCACCACTGATGTGTAAAATATCTTCCCTTAAGTTTTACAGTCTGGGAGAAGAACAGGAACAGGCGAAAATGATGGTGACGATGGAGAAGGAGAATCGCAGCCTTCGACAGGTAAACGCAGTGCAAAGCGGCTACAGAAAACTCTTGCGTTAGCTTAGTCCTTCGTTTAGGCTTGGGGAACCTTGTCACGTTAAAAATCCTTCCCAGTCCAGCAGTTTTGGATGCAGTAACGGTTCCCAGAGCTGGCAAGGATGCTCATCCATAGTCGCAGCCCAGGAAATACAAGATGAAATTGTCACGAGGAAGATGCAGCCAAGCCTGCTCGCGCTCTTCCTCGCTCTAATGCCTTCATTACCTCTCGAGGTTGTCTCAGAGCTCAAATCCAAACGGGAGTTGCAGAACGAGCTGATCAGCGAGTTGCAGGGGACGGTCAGACGCCTGCAGGCAGAGGCCCTGAGCAGCCAGCACCAAATCCGCAGGCAGCGGCGAGAGCAGGAGGAGCTGCAGGGCCGAGCCGAGACGCTGCAGCACAGGCTGCTGCAAACCACCGTGGCTCTGGAGAGCATCACCAGCAAGGCAAGTGCAGCCCCCACCACCCGACTCCCACCTTCCTCTTCAACATTGAGCAGAGGATCTGAAACCTCTCGGATGTCTTGAACCTTGAGATGCCCTTTGGCACAAGCACATAGGAAGAGGGTGGAAGGAGCAGGAAGCTCCATCCCTGCGCTCCCAGCTTCAGAGCAGGCAGTTCCGTCACACAGAAAGCAAAGAAACCTTAAATTCCAGAAGCCTTTGAGAGTCTTGAGTTCCAAACAGCGACATCATGAGCTTTCCAATACCCTCCCTGACCCTAAGGTAGCGAGTGTCACCTTAAAGCCATTTTCACACCTCTGGGACACAACTTGATGCTGCCTCAGCAAGCACAAAGCACGATACCCGGGTGAGGGGCTCAGCCCACCCACAGAGGCAGCGTTATCGCATCGCTCACCGAGAAGCACAATCACACGTGATTCTGCATCAACAGACTGTTTCATCATTCACTACTCCTTTGTCCTACTGTCCTACAGTCTGTAAATACACAAACACACGCAAAGCTGGACTGAGCACATCTCTCTTTTTTTTCCTCTTTTATCTGAAGTTTGAAAGATACCGAAACAAAATAATCCAGGCTACCTTCCGTACGGCCGGCACCAAGCCCCCCCAGGCAGAGCTCAGGGATGAGGAGGTGCTGGAGGCGCTGCAGGTAGGTGGCTTCTTCCAAAATCTGCTCCCTGCACCGAGCAAGGGACCCGTGGGATGAGAGAGGATCCTGCGGTACCGCCCTCCGCCTATCGCTTCCCCGCTCTTTTACACTTCCCTCGTTTTCAGAAAATAATTACTGAACGGATAGAGTTCTTCCACATGCTGAAACAGAAAGGCATCAGGGTCCCATCGCCCTACGGCATCGAGAGGTCGGCATCGCCCATGGGTGCCAAGGGGAAGAGGAGGAGTCCTGCCCGGCAGCGCCTTTCAGCATCTGAACAGCCCTAAACCAGAGCACGATGCCGACCTCGGGCTCCTGCTCCTTGCTTTTCAGACCATAACTTACTAACAAATTAAACATTTTACTGAGCAAGCAGTGAGGAAGCATCACATCATCCTTTTTACAGCACACGACAGCTGCTTTGGCAAGTTTGTGCAGTTCCACTACGGGAAAACTCACCAGAACAAGGCAGCATTGCAGACGACCCCAAAACCGCTTTATTTTTCCATCCAACAGGCATGTCCCACCACGTGACTGTGTTTGACGGCCTATCTGGGAGCTCAGTTAGAGCCCTGCACCTTTTTTAAAGGGAAGAAGTCAATCTGCTGACTTCAATCTTCCGACTCCAGCTTCTGGGGAGGTTTGTACCCCCACGGGGAGCAGCCTGGGTGTAAAAGAGACCCACAGAACACAAAAGCGAGGGTCACGGAGCTGTCTGGGGTTTGGAAGGTGTTCCCAGCTCTATGTTGGGATGTGATGGAAAGTCCCAGGGAGAGTCCCAGGGCAGGAGCGCTCGTACCCCGCAGTGACGGGACCTTTAGTGGTGTCGATGTCAGGAATCGCCCTCCGAACAGAACCGAACTCCAAGAGTAAATCCAACAGTGACTCCACAGGCGCACAACAAGGTCACTGAAACCGCGAGTGCTCCAAGAATGAGGAACAGCTCGAAAACGTCCCGGGACACAGAAACCCCTACAACGCAACTGACTTAACTTAAAAACGGAAGCAGCGTTCATGTCTAAACACAGAAACCGTCACTTTAAAGCTCATTCCTCAAGTTCTGACAGCAATTAAATTCTTACAATTGTGCAGAACGAGGCGTTAGCGAAGCAGCTTTCGGTGCTGCCCTCGCTACCGGCACACACAGCACGGGACGTGGTTTGGACACTGTCACAACTGGATGTCTCAGTTTAGCTGCCAAAATAACAATCCTGCTGGAAAACACCAAGAAGAAACAGCGATTGTGCAGAAAGACAGGCCTGTCCTCATTTTATCAAGACTAACGTAGTGTGGTGGTTCTATCACTTAACGCATCCCGACTTCCGATACCTTCTCTGCCTCTCAGTTTGCATCTGAGGGTGCTTTTACGCAGCCAGAACGCTGGTGGCTTCCTCTGAAGGCTGAAAGATGGAACATTCCAGGTCGTGGCTTGCTGGAACGTTACAGTTCTACACAGCCAGGCAGGAGGCACCGCGCCTGTTCTTTAAAACCCAAACCTGTGTACAGGCTGCACTGGTGAGTATGAAAAAGCAAGAAGGAAAAAGGGAGTGGAATCGTGTTCTTATCTCGGACACCTGCTAGCGTAGGACAGTCAGCAGGGAGGAGACGGTGGCCAGGTCAGTTTTGGAAGGATAAAGCACTTTCAGGTTCCCGTCAGTGTCCACCACTCGAACCTGCTCCACCACCAACGGGAGACTCGCCGGCTGCGCGTCTGGGCTGGGGTTTGAATTCCTGGCTCCACAGAGGGCATCAGGTTCACTATCCGATCCCGAGTCCTCCTTCCTCTCCACGGTGAATCTGTTCAGTTCTGCAATTTTCTGTTAAGAGCAAAAGAGAAAAAAATCGAGATTCATAGAATCATAGAACAACCAGGTTGGAAGAGACCCACCGGATCATCGAGTCCAACCATTCCTATTCTTTCTGTTGAAAGTCAAACCATAAATTTCCCACTGTGGTAACGTGATGTTATTTACCCCGGTGAGCTCTGAGCTCTGCCAGTCACGATAATAAAACACAAAAACCTTTTAGTGATGCAGCAAGGATGGAAGAGGAAGCAATGGGGAATGGAACAATAACTCTACTAAAATAAAAATTAACCTCTGTATGTGTGAGTGATTAAATAAACCAGTGAGCAGCAACCCAGAACAGGACTGGTCGTTTCACCCGACTCCTTACCAGGATCAGTGTGTCCATGACATCTTTGCATATCTGCAAACTGGTGTCGCTTGTCACTTCCAGGAACAGATCCCGCGTCTCTTTCCTGATCTGTAAGGATTTCACAGGTAAGAAATCAGAGCAAACTCGCCCTGTCACTCGACAAGGCTCCATCACACACTGAGCAAAGGGCACTCGTTCCATTCAGCCAGAGGCAAAGCACTCCAGCTCTTTAGGAGTTAAAACCCTGCTCTCCGTCTCCAAGCTGCCCATCTCTGGGAGGCAGAGCCGAGCCTTTGGAGCAGCCAGACGGAGCTCTACAGATTTATAAAGGTACAAATGTAATTCTAAGATCCACCTCAACCTGGCAGCCCAGCAGATGAGGTTCAAGCTTTAAAGGTTTGTATCTGGAACGCAATCACAAGTTTCATGGAACCGTGAGCGTCTTTGAACCCGGAGTTAGATCTCTGGTAAGAAAGAAACACGATTTAATTCCAATAAACTTCCACGAAGAGACAGCACCTTTGTTTTCTCACTGTTGGTTATTGGTGGGAAAGAAATCACGCCGCCTTCGGCATCCACCAGACACGGGTAGTGATCTTTGCCATCCAGCAGCTGGAGGTACCTGCCGAGGGGAACAGGGAGGCAGACGGTGAGGAGCTCCAGCTGGTTTTCTGTACGAGTGCGACTTATCAAAGAAAGAAACCAGGAAAGCTCAGAGCGCTCACTTGTGCAGCCCAGAAATGTTCTGCCGCTTCTTCTGTTTCCTCTGCTCCTCGGCTTCCAACTGCAGCTGCCGGAGCAGATCCTTGGCCTTGATCTCCTTTCGACCCAGAGGTGTTATCTACATCAACAGGAAAACAAATCTTTGTATTCAAGAGCTACTCAAACAACAGGGTCATTAAAACTCTCCTGTAATCCCACGTAAACCTGAAGCCGCCAGCCCCACCTTCAGCTCCTCGGGAGGCTGAACATCGTAGACCAGAGGGCCTTTGATCAGCTGCAGGTCATGGGTGGCAATGGTGGCCGCCGTCCGCTTTTCACAGATGTCTTCATGCAGTTTAGTCTAAAACCGAAAGAACACCATGAAAATTTAACAAAAATAGTGTTTATTCCTCCTCAGGTTCAGCATTCTCAGCTATTTCATGCTTGTAGCATTATCAGCCCGTCGAGCGACCCTTCCACGTTCAAGAGCTCTGCTCATCGCCTGCGAGATCATTTCACCTCAACTACAGCCCGACTGCAGAGCGCAGCCCATGCCGTGTTCTCAGCCGAGGCACAAACAGCTTTAAATCAGAGCATAATCACAAATTCACGAGTCTTGGAATCTTGGAATCGGCTGTCGGACAGACAGGGAGCAGCACGCCAGGCTGGGAGAGGTGCCCGATGGCTTCAGCAGGGCCTGGGAAGCCTGGAGCCAACCAAGGGTGCGTCTAACGCGGATGCAGGTTCACTGCTGCATTTCAGTAGGTCCCAGAGCGCTAACGAGCCGCTGCGAGAGGCCGTGAGCGAGCGTCGGTCGCCCTCTCATGGCAACAGCTCAGCTCCTCTTGGGTTCTCTGGGAAAACCAGCTCTGCCCGTTAGGGACTGACCAGCCGGCGCTGCCCTCCTGCTGTGCCCCCACCACAAGCCCCCACATTTTGTGGAATCATCAAGGTAGGAAGAGCCCTCTCAGCTCATCCAGCCCAACCATCAGCCCAACCCCACCGTGCCTGCTGAACCGTGTCCCAAAGTGCCACAGCCACACGCTTCTTGAGCCCCTCCAGGGATGGAGACTCCAGCACGGACTGCCCTGGGCAGCCACGACTATCAGTGAAATCTTCTTTCCTAATATCGAATCTAAGATTCAGAAGCTCCTCTGCTGGAAGGAGCCCGGAACAGCCCATTTCCAGCATCACGAGCAATGTTCCCGTTGCATACAGGTGCTGCGGGGCTGCGGCAGTTACCTGCGCGGACAGGAACCTCTTCAGAGCGTTTCCCGGCTTCAAGTTCACTCCCTTGAGCACACAGCACACGATGAAGGGTCGGACGTCTTTGACACCCGGGCTCACTTTGACCACCAAGGGCGTGGAGACGTGCAGAACCTTCACCAGCAGCTTGCTCGCCTCCTCCACCTCGTCCTGCTCGCCGTCCCCACCGTTCTTCTTCTGCTGCTTCTCCCTTTTTTTCTTCCTGGCCTCCTCTCTGGTGTTCTCGGCCTTCCCCTTCCCACGGCCACCGGCCCGCAGGTACTCCAGGATGGATTTGGTCTGGCAGCCGTTTACCATCTTCTCCAGCCGCTTGTCCTTCAGCTGGTTGCCCCTGAAGTTGGCTTCCTTCAGCCGGGGGCAGTCGGCCAGCGCGGCTGGCAGCTCCTGCAGCTCGTTGTTGGACACGTCCAGGCTCTGAGAGAGATGGAAACGGGATGGTCGGGGTAGTCAGGACGATCAGTGGTGGTCAGGAGTGGTTGGGGGGCATGTCAGGGGTGCTCAAGGATGGTTGGAGGTGGTCAGGATGCTCAGGAATGGAGACGGGACAGTCAGGGGATGGTCGGGAGAGGTCGGGGTGGTCGGGGGTGGGGTCCAGAGGTGGCCAAGGATGCTCAGGTGGGGTCTGGGGGGCGTTCAGCACTGGTTGAGGTGGGTCAGGAGGTGCTGTGGAGGATCAAGGGTGGAGAGAGGATGCTTCAGGATGGTCAAGAGGGGTCAGGGATGGTTGGGGACTGTCAGGAATGGGATCAGGGATGGCTGGGGTGGTCAGGGATGGAGATGGGTCAGGGCTAGAGATTGAGGATGGGGTTGGGATGGAGGCGGGATGGGAACAGGATGGGACCAGGGATGTTTGGGCATGGAGCTGTGGTGGTCTGGGATGGGGTCAGGGATAGAGCCAGGACAGGGTCAGGGCTGGCTGGAGATGTTTGGGGATGGAGCTGGGATAGGTTGGGATGTAGACGGGACAGGGCTGGATAGAGACACTGGAAGATGGAGCTGGGTCAGTCAGTGATGGGGTAGGGGACAGAGACAAGTTGGAGACGGGATGGGGCTATCTGGAGATGTCTGGGGATGGAACTGGGAGAGGTTGGGATGGAGATAGACTGGGGTCGGAGACAGAGCCAGGATGGGGTCACTGCTGGCTGGAGACGTTGGGGGATGGAGCCGGGACGGGGTCGGGGCCGTGGTCAGGGCCGGGCTGGGGGCCGTGGCCGCCGTTCCCCCCCTCTCCCCCCTCTCCCCTCACCTTGAGGGCGGGCAGCTCGGCGATGCGGTCCCCGAGGCGCTCGAGGCGGTTGCCGGGGGCCTCGAGGCGGGCGAGCAGGGGCAGCGGGGGGGGCCGCGGGGGGGGCCCGGGGGGGG
>WAAB01013711.1:13574-35033 GCA_013389865.1 Piaya cayana
AGAGGGAATGGCCTCAAGCTCCACCAGGGGAGGGTCAGGATGGACATTAGGAAAAAATTATTCCCAGAAAGTGTCACTGGGCAGTGTCAGAGGCTGCCCAGGGAGGGGGTTGAGTCGCCTTCCCTGGAGGGGTTTAAGGGATGGGTGGACGAGGTGCTGAGGGACATGGGTTAGTGATGGATGGGAATGGTTGGACTCGATGATCCGGTGGGTCTCTTCCAACCTGGTTATTCTGTGATTCCCTCTCGTCCTGTCCCCTGTCACTTGGGAGAAGAGCCCAGCTCCCTTTGGGGCCCAAACCCCCTCCCTCCCGGGAATCGCTTGGAAGCATTAAAGAAGCAATTTGTATAAGGACTGACTAGTGCCATCGATCCTCCTATAACACCCACGAGCTCACAGACAGGCTGCTCACAAACTCCAAACCCCGCGAGGTACAAAATCCCTGCTGTCGGTACTGAATAGCAGCAAAAAAACAGCACCAAACCTCTCCTGACATTACGACAGTCGCTCACCTCTGTTCCTCTGGGGATCCTGAGTTCCAGGGTGGAAAACCCCTGCTGGAACCATGAGAGAAAAGGTCGGGGCTGTGGCTTTAGCTGCAAAGCCTCATATGTTGTGTCTTGACAGAACAACTTGTTCTCTTTGAAGCTCATAAGCGGTCACACTGTCATTGATGGGTGTTTACTTCAATCCACATCTAATCAGAGAAACTCAGTCTCAGAGCTGGATTTAGAAGTGAGCTGAGACCACAGCAGGAGAAAAAGGTCTGAATTTATTAATTCAAGCTTTTTCAGGGCCCCACAAGGACTTTTTTCCTCTCTTGGGGATATATTTCAGAATTAACTGTGGGATTTTCAAGCATAACTTCACTTTTTGCAGCCGCTCCAGCAATACAGACTGTTATTTGGTACCAAACAGGACTCCCACGCTTTGGTTTCATCCTCTTGTGCAGGTGGATAAGGCACTTTGTGCAGTGAGGACCTAACTCCTTTCCTCACAAAGCCAACTAGAGCTTTTGGCTCGTGTAGAAGGGGTTCCAGGATCCCAGTCATAGAAAAAAAGTTTAGTTCCCATTTCCATGGAAGGAACCCAGAGCTTTAGAGCCTGACACAAAATAAATGGATCTGTGAGCTTTCCCAATGGCTGTAGATTTGCCCCATTTATAGTGACAAATATAGGGAAGAAAAAGGCAGCTTCTGTGAAAATGCATTTGCAGAAGGCCTAGCCATGTCTTCTGCAGTTCTTACACTGAAGTGATCAGGTGGGGAAGCAGCCAGTACCCATATCGCTCCCCAAGACGTGTCACTGTGAACAAGCATCACCCTGGGGTCAGAAGAACAAATGCTTTTCAGCTCCATCTCATCCAAGTCCAGTACAAGTCACGCTTGGTAGGTTTCCTGCTCTTCCCCAGGAGAAAGCCAAACCACAAATGGCTCCGGCTTCTGGATCTTAAGGAATTTCCCTGTTGGATCTCAAACCCAAGGTGTTGGAACCACAGGGGCAGAGTAAGCCCCTAACCAGGGCTGTGACCGGTTACCTCCCCACGTGGGGAGCATGTGTGTACGTCCGACATGCGCTTTTCTAGGAGAAAACCCCAGCGCTGCCCAGACAGCTAAGAAAGAGTTACGAAGCGCAGTGGTCAGGCCAGCAGGTACTGCTCAAGGGGGATAAACGGCCCCATGCAGGCAAACAAAATAAGATGCTAGGAGTCACCCGCAATTTTTAAGTAACCATCACCAACTGTACGACCAGTTATTGAGACAAGGAGAAGTATTTTTCGTGTCATCGCTTTGAGGATGTTTTGCCAGCGGGGATGGCTCTGGGAGTGCGGATCTTGCTTCCTGTCGAGGGAGATCGAGCTGTTGCTGCTGAAGGTCCCGGTTTCTTTAAATACTGGCCACCTATTTTGCCTGTGAAGAGAAAATACAGATCGTTATTGCAAGCACCTCCACTCCCAGACTTGTGTTTTGTCTCCCATTTTGGTTCTCAAAATATATGAAGTCTGAATGACTGATGCTGGCAGCTGGGAGTTGGCAGAGAGGGAAAAATGCTTGTTTATTTGAACTTCTGTGTTGAGGAAATAAAAGGCTTTTGCATGTGCTTTGTAAATAAACACAACTGTTAAAATCCACCTGACGTCACCACCAATTCATCTTTGCGGGCGAAGAAGCTGCACAATCAAATTCCGCCTGGGTCTGAATTGAAAGGGAAAAGCCACACACAGCACCGACTATTCATCTCATAATTGGGGTTAGATTAGCACCCTCTAACTGGACAATAAAAACTAAATCAGGCTCAGTTCTCTGGGCGTTTGGGAGCTTTCCAGAACGTTCGCTGCGCGGCATCGCTGCCGTTGTTGTGTTTGGGGTCACACAGAAAACACCTGCCCCTAACGAATTATTGAACGTGCCTGTTCCCCAGCACACGGGCCCGACGCCCTCGCTCTCAAACAAGGATTTGCCCCGCAGTCGATGCGAGTGTGGGGGATATCAGTCCGGCTACACAAGAAATAAAGAGCCAGCTCGCTCTCCAGGATTAAATTCTTTTCTTAAGGAAAGGCAACATGGTAAAAAGCAGAATTGTTATTACCACAACAGAATATCTTACCAGGTTGCACCAGAATAGTTTTATTTATCGTGGGGATCCTCCGCTGGTTCATTTTGCAGCCGTCTCTGCCTGTTAGGTGAGATTTCCAGGCCTAAAGTCAATTAAAAGAAGCGGTATTACAATCCCAGCAAGGTTAGCCGAGCTTCTCTCAAGTCACTGTGGATGCACACATGCTTTGTAAACCACAGGAAGAATGAGCGTCGGGTACAGATTTTATGGCAACAGCATTTAATCTGCTTGCTCATAAAAGCATGAGCCCCTCATGGCTTATTAAGTGAAATACAAATTAATATAGACTTTTAAAAATGTAATTGAAAAGCTGCATAACGACAAAAACCCCAGCCTGATCCTAGAAATTGAAAGTGAGTGATATTCATTCTGGCTTTTAATTTTTCTTAATTAATAACCAAGTTCAAGTCAGGAACAAGTAATGTACTAATAACACAAAAAGTCTTTTCCTCTTTAAACTGAAGCAGCGTGGGCACAACCACCAGGTTATGATAATAATTGAAGCATTCAGCAGCAGAAGGAGCAGGTCCTGCTGTTACTGGAGGCTTTGTGAATCTCCTACTCACAGAAACGATTTGGGCCAAAGCAAGAAGAAAACTCAGAGCACAAAGAAATCCAAACACCACATGCATTTCTCAAACATTTTGGACTTGGTTACCATGATTTGTGAGCTCCTCACGCTGGGGAATGCCAAAAGGGTTTGGGAAAAAAAACTGGTTTTGAGACCAGCAGCACTACTCAATGGTGCCACAGAGAGGAAGGAAACGACACGGATCACGTATCAACCACTGATATTTAACTGGATCAAATATTCCATATAGAGGTGTCAGCTGCTTCCTGGATAGCCTTTTCTGAACATTAAATCGTACACAGAACTACTTGAATAGGATCATAACACATCGTTAGATGGTTTATATAAAAGACCAGAAGAGATACATTAAGTATTTTCTGACCAAATTGTTTTTTTATATAACACCAGCACATCTGCAATGCTGAAAGCCCATGTTGGAGCTGGCACATCAGAGATTTCATAGCATGAGGCACTTACAGAAAACACCAGGTAGAAATTAGAGAGGCCATCTCGGCTCTCTTGATAATTACAGCAGCTCTTGATTCCTTTCTTCACATCAATTCTTTCCTACACCCAAACCCAACATCATCTTCACCCTGGGCACCCTGCTGGATGTGCTCAGTGCTGCTGCAGCATTTGAAGCTGCATCACATCATCCTGAACACCAGGCTGACAAAAGAGCTCATTGGATCTGTGAGCAGCTGGGACTTGGGAAAGCTGCAAGGTGTAGAGCTGCCTCTGTGGGAGGAGAAAGACCAGCACGGAACAGCTTGTAGCCCCGTAGTTGCCATATCCTCATGGGGAGGGTGGAAGACCCTGGTTCAGACACCGTCCCAGAGGGTGAGACCCCTGGCAGTAACCCAGGCAGGTTCTGCAATCATTGGTGGTAGCAGGGGACGTGAATTCAGTCCCAGTAACGTAACAACAGACCGACCTGGAAAGCAGTATTACCTCCTCTCCTGGGGAGAAGTTATCATGGCACAACGGACAATGGTTTGCCACTTTTTCTGGTTTGGCAGCTGAAATGATAGGACAAATAATGTAAGAATTACAAAGACAGGCTAATTTCAAAAAACGAGGGGAGAACTTTCACAAGAAAGAGCACATAACTACTTCATGGCTAAACCAGTCGAAGCCTATTATCATTAAATGCTCTCAAAAAGTCCCATGTTTAATCACCTAAATTGAAACAAGATGAAAAGGAACAACAGGGACTAATCCACAAGGGCGTGGCAGAGGTTTGCTGTTCTCCTCACTCATCCTCCCCACATACATTCATAGAAGCAAAGCATTTCAAGCACTAGAATTAACTCAGATTTCTAAATCCACAGCGTGGCAGCTTCCCAAAGATACACGGGAATCAAAAGTCTGATTGACTCGTCTTTGGGAGTTCAAACTCCCTGTATAAACTACTCACGATTGCAAGTCTTGCTCTTGAAGTGTTTGTGTAACTCGTCTTTCAGGACGGCCTCACTGCATCGCTGGCATTTCTCAAAGCTCTCCCTCTTATCACAGTCGGTCAGCACGTGCTCCGTCAGGCTCGCTATTTCCACTACCTGCAGCAGAGCAAGAGGCACCCGGGAAGATTCAAACCACACCAAGTACAAATGGACAGTGTTTAAGAAACTGCTTATGTGGTTTCTGGAAGTTAAATCTCACTTTCTAAAATGACAAGGGGAAAATGAGAGTTTAGTCCAGTTGTTAATGGAATTTATAATGCTGCTCTTCTCAAAATGCACCACCCAAGATCACACAGTCGCGTTCAGAATTCATCTACCTCAGCATTAAATATCTTACAGCAGGTTAAAACCAGAGAAATGGCAGTTAATGCCTTGTTATTGCTTTAGAAAGCTGAGGCCTGACCTGCTTGCAGTGCTCGCATCTGGTTAACATGGGGCAGCGTTTCCAGTAATGGAGATCCAGACCCTCCTCTGTGAAGGATTCGTCCCTCTCACCACAGAAAATACATAAGCTACGAGAAAGAAATGCAAACATCAGCAACATGAGAGTGAAATGGATGAACCCAGCTTCTCCTTTTGGAAGCTGTTCTGAAAAACAGCAAACGTCTCTCTCAGTACATCTTGCTCCCCTGCAGGGCTGGCTTCAGCGCAGGGCAAGAACAGACACTGTTATGGGGTTTATGGTGAATACAACTATAGAGCATTTGATTAGAGAGACGCGGTTCCACAGAAGCACAGGGAACAGCCAGGTGATGATTCCAAATCTGCTAGAAGATAATTTCTTACATTGTTTAAGTTCTTAAGGTATTAGATTTGATCTAATGGAGAAATATTATAATTAGCCAGCAGGTTCTGCTAAGTGCTCACGGTGACTGGCAGCTGCTCTCCTAACTTACTTATCCAAGTTATTCCCACCAGCGGGATGATCCTTTGGCCTGTCCGCTGCTGCAGGCTGTGGCCTTTCCTTTATCTGGTAACCTGTAAAAAGAGAACTGTTAAAAGCAGGATCACATTTTAATTTATTTTCATGCCTACAAATGGGTGTGAACAGCACAACACCAAGCAGAACCTGACCACTTACAGCTTGGTAAGCAAGCACAGACCATGTCCTTGTGGACAGTTGGGAAACTATTGCTTCAGTGATCTAGAAAGGCAAACTAAGCCTTTATTTTCACATGTGCTAGGTGATCTGCCTCAGGCTGGGGAGATGACAGTGGTTTCGAGCCAAATCATACTCATTTCTTATCAGAAATTAACAGGTAAGCTGATATCAACGTTCATTTCATGTATTTAATGGTTTGGGAACTGCCAGCTGACCTTGCAGAAGTTCCCTTTCTTCCTTTTTCTGTTTCTGTGCTTCATCTCTTGCTGCCTTTCTCTGTGCCTGTCAAGAAATACACTTTCAATTACAAAAGCTTTGGAACCATCTCTCACGGAGCTACGTGTGCAGCCTCATTACCTACCCTAATGTCAGCTTCAGGAAGTTTCCCATCTATTTTAGCAAACCCATCAAAGAGTGTTTTGTAAAGAACGGTCCTGCGAATGTTTGCATTGTCTGGAGGAAGATACTCCAGTACAGCAACCTTGTGCTTCCGGTACATGTCAAAGATAACCCGCAACGCCGCATCACGGACTTCGCAGACTCTGTGCTCCAAAGCTCCTGTTGCAAACTGAAAATAAATCATAATAGAATTATAGAATCATAGAACAACCAGGTTGGAAGAGACCCACCGGATCATGGAGTCCAACCATTCCCATCAATCTCTAAATCATGTCCCTCAGCACCTCGTCCACCCGCACCTTAAACTCCTCCAGGGAAGGTGAATCAACCACTTCCCTGCTCAGCCTCTCCCAGTGCCCAATCACCCTTTCTGGGAAAAATTTTTCTTAATGTTCAGCCTAAATCTTCCCTGGTGGAGCTTGAGGCCATTCCCTCTCNACAAACTTAACTTGCTACAAACCGACTCCTACCTTCATGACGTTGCTGACTGTAAACCCGCAGTGTTCGGTCCCCATGTCTTTCAAGAGGCTTTCCACCAATTCCACCCGACTCATTGCCAGGTGCGATGGGGAGTTGGGTTTTAACGGTTGCACCAAATGAACCGGGACAATCTGAAGAGGTTTAACTTCACTGCACAGAGCCATTTCCTACAAACATATGGGGAGTCAGGGTGCTGACGAGGTGCTTTCCACCAGCGAGTTCTGTGACACACTTAACGGAACCCAAACCACGATGTGAAGAAAACCACCCACCTGAATAAAGTTAATAGCCATGAGGCGAGGGCGGGAAGAGGAGTCTCCTGTTCTGGAAAGCAAGTTTGGGAGTGTTTTTTCCACGCAATGAGCAGTTTCTGGTTTTCCTAGTTTGTGTTTCGGTATATATTGGGTAATGATCATTTTTAACAGTTTCAGGGAAGCCTGAAAAACCTAAATTACAAAGAAAAAGGAAACACTGAACACAAATACCACTCAGATGCCTGTTTTCAGTTAATATTTCCATATTTCTAAACAGCAGCAACAGGAATCTCGAATTACAGCTCTTAAGGGAAGCTACTTCAGACACCTCTCTTCAAAAAAACCAAGGTGAAAGGCTTCGAAACTTGCTCTATAAAGAACAGAGCAGCTCTTGATTTTTTTCTTCTCTCCTCCTTTAAGGCCCACGTCCCCTGAGGGTAACTGCAGTCTCAGACAGAAACCAACAGTTACTTCATTGCTGTATTTCAGCTTCATGAAGATAAAAGGCTCAACCTCAGAACATATTTACTGCATCAGCAGTTGCTTCTCAAGCTCATTACTCGGCCCAGGACAGTATTTTGCTCACTGCTGAATGCCAGGCAGCACCCAGGCAATCAGATATTTCAGTTGTTTGGGGTTTTTAATGGGGTTTTTGTGTGTTCTTTTCACCTTATGCAACAGCAGTTTCACAAATCATTTGTTTAAATTATTTAAAGTGTCTTAACCACATGGTTCTACAATTTCTGCTGCTTAGGTTCTTATCACACACATCAGCACTTACGGGTGAAACCATGTCCTTGATGGCTCTTCTCACAAGGAAAATGGCAGCTCTCAGCATGCTCTTTAAATCCTCCTTTGGAGTGTCCTCCGACGCTTCCATCAGCTTCTTGTACACAGCCAGCAACGCGTCCTCGCGGTACGACCACGTTTTGGAATACGCCCCAGAAACCTGGACACAGAACAAGTTTATTTCTTGCGAGGTCGATCCCAATATTTCAATATTTAT
This sequence comes from Piaya cayana, assembly GCA_013389865.1. Taxonomy (NCBI): domain Eukaryota; kingdom Metazoa; phylum Chordata; class Aves; order Cuculiformes; family Coccyzidae; genus Piaya; species Piaya cayana. Next base: position 21,463 of record WAAB01013711.1, read on the forward strand.
TCAACATCTATCTACAGAACCGGGATATATGGACTTAAGCACAAAATCCCCAGCTGTCTCCTACAGGAACTCAGCTGTTATTAAAAGAGGTGTTTCTGCACTCATTTTTGAAAAATGATGAGTAAAACGGATCAATAGGCTCAAGGAACCTTTTCAGACATGAAAGGCTTCTCTCTCCCTACAAAAGACCACGTGCATGGCAAGTTGTGGATATTCTAGCAGCAGCCGTGCCTTAAAGCTCTCCACCCGACACTCTCTGCTTATCACCACATCAAGCAATCACCCCATAGATGCTGAAACCAGGCACCCATACAGCCAAGGTCAAATGCTCCTCTCTGATTTTTATCTAACAGCTTCGAACGCGTAAAAATCATGTCAGTAAGTCTGTCCGCACAGCACCCATCGAATCAACTCGGCGATCACGATCTGCGTGTCTGTCGTGCTGCTCCTTACCAGAGCCTCCCCAAACACTTCGACGGCAGGGCTGGCCTCCCGCAGCACCTTCTCCGTTAATGGCTCCGGTTCCCCAGCGATGCCGCTTCTCGGACTATCGCTGACATCCTCCTGGGTCACCTCTGGCTCCAGGTACGCGACTGCCTCATCAGACTGTTTACAAACTGCCGGGAGGGGTCTCTCATCATGTGGTAAAACTTCAGCCTAACAGAGAAGATAAAGTTCGCTATTCTAGAAATGATCTAGATGTGAAGTTGTTTCACCCCAACTGCATTCACCTAAATGCATTTTAACCCCCATTCAAGCAGCATCACTTTTACCGTAGTTAAACGCAGATGTGGAAGCTCCTCATGAAGAAATAAAACTTATTTCTTGTCTATAGAATACAATGAAAGGCACACAAAGTGCCTCCCATTAAGCACATACATCTGCAGCAATGCCAGCAATTCCCAATCATTTCAGGGCAACAGCCTGTTCCGAGAGAACAACATCACTGCTGGAGCCTAGGAACCAAAAGCTGGAGCAGCAACACAGAGGATCAAGTGAACCACATACCGTGATTTCCTTCCTCTCTCCAGACACAACACCCAGACTCTCTCCACCGCCACATTCCAACAAATTCCCTGCTGTAGATTGATCCACCACCAAAGGAGATTTAATAAATCACTAATGGAGAAAGCAGAGCTCAGCTTCCTGAGCCATTTAATGCTGATTTGCTTCTGCCCACCTATTTGTAAATCAGGTTTAATCCCTTTTTGCCTCAATCTCAACGAACGTTTCCAAAAGCTTCTGAATAACTTGGGGAAAGACCAGTGCCAATTGTCAGATGGATACTGCTCAGCACTACAGTCAATTTCTAATGTTGTATAAGCCATGAGAAAAACCACAAAAGCCCTTGTTGCTTGGGAAGGCTGAGCACAAGACCATTTGCTCCAATAGATTTGTGCAGCAATGGATGTACAACTACTCACATTTTCTCTGAGAAATCCTTCCCTGGAGGTTGTGGGATGGATAGCGGTAGGAGGTGGGGACTGATGGGGAGCAACGGGCTCAGTGGAAGTGGGATCTGCTGACTTCTTCTCCAGCAAAGGCTCTGCCCCCCAGGGCTCTCCTTTCTGTGGTTCTGTGTGTTCACAAGGGGGTGAATTGGTAGCCTTTGTGCACTGAGGACTGTCGGTATAATTCGTGGGCTTCAAAGGCAATTCAGGTGGTTTTCGAATCTAGGAAAGAGCAGTTCTTGTAAAGCAAGGTGAACAGTGTACTAAAATCAGAGTTAGTGCAACGACAGCTCTGACAGCAACACGATTCTGGTGCTTTCAAGTAAATATCTGACCTCACTGACTGCCCTGTAAGCATTTCCACTGGGTGCAGCATTATGAATCAATCAGAAAATAACTCTGTGTGGATGCAGGTATGAGAGGTTACAAACCTTTCTGTTCTGAGAACAGTACAAAACTACACATATACCTATCTCTTACCACATTAACTCTGCATGGCCTCGATGCCAGCATAAGCCTGTTACATCTCTTCAAAGAGAAAGTCCCTTTTTAATCTGCATTGGGTAGCCTTGAAGTGATGCAAAACATTCAGGCTCCAACATCATTTGCTTGACTCCTTAGCAGTTGATTATAAGGTAATTTATGGAGAACCAAACAGGCTGATTAGGAACAACAGCACCCACCATCAGCTCTGCGTCCAGCAGGTCGTGGAGCTCCAGCTGTTGATACACCTTCAGCCGATACGCTTCCATCTGCTGTTTCTTCTTTTTAGCAAGATCGTAATCCTCTTTCTCCACAGCACAGCGCTTCTCCACCTCATACCGCCCCAGCCGTTCCCCCACCTAGAAGATGGCACAAGAAGCTGGCTTGGAATCATGCTAGTAGGTTTCTAATTTCCAGCCAAGTAATTAAATCACAGAATGGTTTGGGTTGAAGGGAGCCTTAAAGACCAGCAGGGACATCTTCAACCAGATCCTGTTGCTCAGAGCCCCATCCAATCTTGAATGTTTCCCTGGATGGGGCTTCTCCCACCTCTCCCTGGGCAGCCTGAGCCAGTAACTCACCAACCTCACAGTAAAACATTTCTTCCTTAGATCAAAGCCAACCGATTTTAAAACTGCTATTTTGAAAATATACTAGAAATCATTACAATTCCCAAGGAATGCTCGGGTCCCTGACGGACCACTGGAACGCTGCTTGCTTTAGGAGGTAAACAGCCCTTCAATAACACCTTTTGCAAGTCTGCGATAGCTTGTTTGAGCTTCTTGGCGTAATCGTAGTGCTCGTCACGGACAGCTGCACGCTTCTTCTCATCCAGCCGACGTATGATCTGAGCAACTTCAGGATCCTGGTACATGTCAAAAGCCAGATCATCCAGAGGAGAGATGCAGTCGGGTTTCCTGAAGATACAGAACGAATAAAATAACTGTTTGGCTAACCCAAAAGGGACTGGGCTGAGCATGCGTGTTCTCTATTTACTAGCAGGGAACGAACAAGGCACAGAGACAGAGAATTGCTTTAGACTCACTAGAAGTTTTGCCAGCATATATGCAAAAGAACACTCTTACCCCAGGTAAGTTCCATCCAAGGCAGGGTCGTTCAGTTTAGTTCCTAAGTACTGGTCTATCAGCTTCTCTCTGGAAGGCTTTGTAAAGGGGAAAAAGAATCTTAGTGTCCATTCATCAACTTCAAGCAGACGCTCAGGACAGAAATTCTGACTTGCTGCAATTGACATAAGCTGCGCAACTTCTAACACTTGGTACAGGGGGCATATTTAAACAGGAGAAAACGCAAACATTCCAATCGGTTACATTTTGGGGTTTGTATCTGCAAATTAGGCTCAGCTTCTGAGAATTTAAAAAATCTGGCAGCACTTCACCAGCACAGAACCAGCAGAGGAAAGACACATCCCACTGCCCTGAGAGCCCTGTAACCGAACACCTGCAGCGCCAATATCAGCGACGCTCTGCACTCACAGTGTTATTGCTGTCAGCACCGCAATCTGCTGGGTCCCCGATGATGTTGACGGCCACCAGGGCAACCTAGGAGAGATGAAAAGACGATGTAAACGTGTAAGGTCGTTACTGCTTCCATATCTTATCAAACAAAAATGTTAGAACAAAACATTGTACAAAAGAAAACAGGATCTGAGGTCTCTCGGGTGGTGTGGAAGCAAAGCAAAGTGCTCAGTGCTAAATGGATTTTGCACTTCATTAAAAATTTATTCCCAGACGTACAGACCACACTGAACAGTAGAATTCATCCTCTTTCCTGGTCTGGGGTGGAGGTGGGAAGCATCAGTGCAGGACAGAAGCAGCTATTTGCTCTCTCTGTACCACAGCGGCTGTACAATGCCTCCCATTAATGCCAGACCAGATGCTAATTCTAAAAGTGGCTGCATAGCGACCACAAAGCTGTACGCAGAGGAAGCGCCTTGTCTGCAGCACAGAGCCTGCTCTGCAGTCTAATACTCAGAACAGAGGGCAGTAATGGAACGTGCACTTGACTCATTTGGTCTGGACAAGTTGCACGCACTCGGTCATGATTCCAACTCAGTCAGACCCTCTTATTTATTATCTCCTGTTTCAAGAGAAACAAAAATAAATCCAGGAGCTCTCAATCAACATTTTTAGCTTCTACAAATCAAGGCAGCAGATTTCTCTGCCTATTCTATACTACTGAAACGTCAACTACCTTACCAAGTGAAGACTCTTAACTCACCTGACCATATAAATTGTATTTATTGACATAATTCTTATGGAAAATCAGCTTCAGGTACTGGCCAACTGCGTCCATGTACACGGATTTCAACTCCCGTGCTTTGAAATCGGTCTTTTCGTTGTCCGATAGAGCAACATAACTGAGAAGGAAAACATAGCGAGTAAGCAGGTGAAACGTAGAAACACACAGGTCAGTGCTCTGGTGAGGTTTAAAACTCCCTCATAACCGACACAACACGCTGTGATCTGACAAGCATTCATCTGCATCGCGCCTCTTACACCCACGCCTTCAGCTCTGTTACAGATCTAAGCAAGCAGGGAATCTGTTCACTGCTTCTGGCAAAGCGCATCAACGTTGAAGCATAACGAGTACTATTTCCTCCTGAGGCCGCTCTGATCAAGGTGATAAAACTACTCAAGAGCTTTTTGACTTACCCGAGCCTGTGAAACCTCTCTGACTGATAAGGAGCAAAGTATTCGGGCAAGCTTTCGCTGATGTAGAACTCAATTTTGCTTGAAATCATGTACTGGTGCGCCAGCAGCTGCAGCTTTCGTATCCGACACCTCTCCACCAGCTGCAGGATGATCTCCTGTGGGTACTGACAGAGCCTGAAAACACACACAATGTCTCAATCACCTTTTAAAGACAACTTTACTGGCAACCTGAGCAACACTTAACACTGAAACTTTCCAAAATTATAGTTCAACTCAGCTTTACTGATAGAAGAGCAGAGCAGAACACTTTCCACTTCATCACATGCATGAGCACGTTGAAGTGCCTCATGGATCTCTACAGGATGAGCTGAGAAGACTGGACTTTTAACACTAAGGCAAAGCAGCTGCAATCTCCAAGACTAACAAGAACAAAGAGAGTTCCTTCTTTTGTTTCAAAGGACTCCACTGCAATACAATGTGACCCCTTTTAACTTTTTTGCTTTTAGAGTCAGTTTGGCTTGGGGTGCTGTAAACAACCTTAAAGACCGCGGCACATCCTCAGTGTTCCTTCCTCTCACCCGCAGTACCTGGGTGATCGCCATCCATTAACCGTCGGTGCATGAATCATCAACTCCTTTGCGCTGAAGCCATCTTCGTGTCCTGATGAACTAATAACTATAAAGCCGATTTTGTGCGGCATCCTGCACCAGCCAGCCAGTCAGAGCAAGGACAGCTCCAATTTAACCTGACCCCTGGAAAGATAATAAACGAAGAGTGAAACACTACAGTCAAAGAATTACAGCTTGTGGTCTATCAAGTCAGTAAATGATAACTACAAATATAAATTTTCTTTAATGACTATGAGCTACACCATGTTTCTGAGTGTTTTGTTAATATCCAGTGAAACGAGGGATTAGCCAACTCGCACAGCAGTCTGCCAGTAAACTCCACTAAGTCTGCTAATGTAAGATCATAGAATCATAGAATGGTTTGGGTTGGAAGGGACCTCAAAGCCAATCCAGTTCCAACTCCATGGGCAGGGACACCTCCCACTGGATCAGGGGCTCCCAGCCCCATCCAACCCAGCCTTGAACCCCTCCAGGGATGGAGCAGCCACCCCTGCTCTGGGAAACCTGCCCCAGGGCCTCCCCAACCTCACAGGGAACAATTTCTAGCCAAGATTTCATCTCAATCGCCCCTTCTTCAACTTAAAGCCGTTCTCCCTGTCACCACCCACCTCTGTAAAACGTCCTTCTCCAACTCCCACCGATGGAGCTTGGAAGCATCCTGTTCTGGCCTCTGTGTGACCGAGACGAAGGGAAAAAAACAAACCTCTCAGAACAGTCCTCAATTTACGCGAAAGGAAGACAGGAGAAGGGGGTGGGGAAGGTCGCAAATCAACGCTTCCCCCATGCTGTAGGGGTATTTATGGCGTTACCACCACCCACCCCGCCCGCCATTCCCACCACGGCGCCCACAGGGCCCAAGGGGTCACGGCCAGGCTCCCTACACAGCGGGGCCTCGCAGGGACCGTGGCGGAGAGAAGAAAAGGAGAAAGGACGAGGGGAGAAAGGCCGCGCCGGCCTAACCTGCCTCAGCGCGGCCGCGCCGCCGGCTCCCATGGCAACGGCGCAACCACCGCGCATGCGCGGGCCCCGCCCCGCCCGCGTCCACCACGTCTTGCGCATGCGCATATATGCGCGCCCCCAATGCGCACGCGCATCCTCCAGTTTCCCGCCTACCCCCGAGCGCGCATGCGCGGTCTCGCGCCCCTGGGGGAAGGCGGCGGCCGCCATGGCGGAGGCGATGCGGGCGTTCCGGGTGCGGCTGCGCTGGTCCGTGAGGAAGTTCGGGGTGGCAGCCGCGACTCTGCCTGAGCTGCTGCGGAAGAGCTGCGAGATGCTTCGGGTACGGGAACGGGAATGGGCCGGGGGCAGCGGTGCGGGGCCGCGGGCGCTCCGCCTCCCACACTCACCGGCGCGGGGCAGTTTCCCTTGGCAGACGGCCGGCTGTGCCTCTACGAGGACGGGACGGAGCTGAGCGAGAGCAGCTTCCGAGAGCTGCCCCACAACACCGAGCTGGTGCTGCTGGGGCCCGGCGACACCTGGCAGGGCTGTGAGTGCGGCGGGGGGGGCCGTGATCGGCGTGAAGGGGGAGTGAGGGGCTCCACAACCGGTGGAGTTGGGGGGCATGAGGGGGACGAGACCATAACAGCGGAGGGGAGGGAATGAGGGGACGAGACCATCACTGGGGAGGGGGAGAAGGGAGGGAAGATCGTAACCAATGGGAGGAGAATAGGGGGGACCACACTGAGTAGGAGTGGGGATGCTGGGGGGGGAGCTACAGCCAGGGGAGGGGGGGTCGTGGGGAGGGGACCGCAACTGGGGGAGCAGGGGGACCCCAAAGCCAGTAGGAGGGGGTGACAGTGGAGACAACAGCCGGGAAGAGGAGCGGGGGTGACCACAGTGGGCAGGGGTACCAGAAGGGGGGAGCAGAGGGGACTTCAGTCATCTGGAGGGGTAGAAAAAGAGAGACCCCAACCGGTGGGGAGGGGCCAAAAGTGGGGTGGGGGGCAGTGCCCAGGTCCAGCCATGGGTCCTGTGGCAGCACGGCCTCACCTGCAGGTGTCAGCGACATCGAGCAGCTCCTAGGCACCCTGTCCACGCATCGCTGCGCTGTGGTGGAGATGGCGAAGTTGTGCCTTGCCAAGGAACAGGCCCCGGCGATGCTGCGGCTGCTGGCGGATCTTATCCACAACCTGAGCGAGAACAGCCAGGCTGAGAGCAAGGAGCAAGACGAGTCCTGGTTTGAAGGTGTGTGGAGCGGCACCGGCCTTGGCCTGCCTCAGAGGGGCACCTGGGGCATTGTACTGCCTTTAAGGAAAAGTGCTTTAAAAATCTGGGAGTCCATGTGGCTCAGGGTATTATTTATCACTCCTGTTAGCATTTGAGCTTAAGTGTCTTAGTATCTTTAATCTCAGTCAAGGGTAGAAACCTCAGTCTTTCCTATAGTATCCAAGATTGCTCTAGAGTACATTTTTCCCCCTTAACTGAGGTCCTTTAATAATTTGTGAGTAGCATATTGATAATTTGTAGCCAGCTGATCTTTCTTTAAGTTTTCTTTATGCTTTCCTTGCAAGATTCCCCTTCCATTCCAAAGTTGTTGCAATTCTTTCTGGACAATTCCTTTTTCTTGTCCCAGTGTCTTGGCGTTCCATGTATGTGCATTAACGAGAAACGTTTAAGAACTGTAACATCAGCTACTGTTCTACAGTAAATGCTCTGCGCAGTCCTCCTCAAGGCTAGAAGCAGAGTAGTCTGGAGGCAGTAAAATGAAAATGAGCAAGAAAAAGAACGTGTGCCTGCTGAGTTTGTGAAAAGCAGAGGTAAACACCCCATGAGGCACAAGCAAGGCACTCGCAGCCCTTGGTTACAGCACAATCTTAACTGCCCTTAGGTCTGCACTCTCGTTTTAAGAGCAAGTCAAGCTACATGCGCTACAGCTGCGAATGCAGAATACGAGGCTACCTGAGAGAGGTAAAAGTTTCTGTTGAAGTAACCTCCTTTCGCGCTGCTGGTAAAAATGATTCTGTCAGCACATTCATAACAGTGTCACGGTACAGAATATCGACTGCAGAAAACAGCCCCGGGTTGCCGTAGGCACTAGAGAATAACTGGGTTTGGTTTTTTCCCTGTTCCCCTAGGTTAGCAGTTTTACAGCCAACGTTAATCCTCCAGCAAGAGATGCGTACAAAAGGATCGTTGACCTGATGTCAGATAAACTGAAATCTGAAAAATACAACGGGTGCTACTTTGACAGAAGAGCGGAGGAGGCCGAGCGCCTGTGCACTGCTGAGGGGTGGTTCTCCTGCCAGGCAAGTTGATCTTGGCTCCTTGGGTGCTGGCGTAGGGAAAATACAGAATTTAGGGGGTGACACCAGAGCGTGTGTGATCGTTGTTGGGTAGAGCCGGGGCAAGCAGCAGTGCGCCTCTCCTCACTCCTCTCACCGCAGCTTCTTCTTTTACCAGGGGCCCTTTGACACAGACAACTGCCCGTTTATGCATTCGATTAACCCCTACAGCAACAGGGAGAGCAGAATTCTCTTCAGCACCTGGAATCTCGATCACATGTACGTATAAAGTGTTAATCCGAACGAACCTGCTCCATGCCCCTCATCTCAGACAGGAAAGGTGCAGCTCTGGAGTCCTTAACCCATGCTGTGCAGTCGTCTCCGCTAGGGCTGGTGCACAGTGACAAGAGATGCTTGGATCCTGCAGTAACATAAAATCCTGGAGGCAGATGATAATGGCATCTCTCACTAGCTGCCTTATTCTGCTCAGATCTCCTTTGAATGGAAACTTGTCCTTCCGTTGCAAAGGTGCCTCTTGGACCTGCTCTTGCGTGTTGTGTGCTTGGGAAGCAAATGAGATTGGCCCAGCTGATTTCCTTGGGAAAAAAATAAACCTAAGCCTAGTTGTGGCGAAAGAATTCAGATTCCGCCCGGCTCTGAAAGGAAGAGGGAGACTGGATGATTAACAGCAGCCTTTTGATGGCAATATTGTTTTCTCTTTTGTGTTCTGAAGAATAGAGAAGAGGCGTGCTGTTGTCCCAGAGCTAGCGGCAGCTGTCAAAATACGAGGCAGAAGAGAAGTGAACTGGGAATACTTCTATGAGCTGCTGTTTACCATGAAGAATTTAAAGCTTGTCCATATCGCTTGCCATAAGAAAATCAATCATCGTCTCAGCTGTGATGCAACTAAAATTTACAGAGGGAAGGAAGCCCAGGAGACTTCACAGCACTGATGCTGGAAGGGACTCCTGTTTTCCAAAATCCTGTCGCATGGAGCATCTTTAAATAGCTCCGATTTCTTAAAAACTTACTGAGGAGTCCCTGGGAACAGAGACACGAGTAATTCAGCTGCAGTCTCTCAAAGTTTACATTCATATTGTGCCTAATTCCGTTCTCCTGCCTTCTCGCTGCAGCTGGAAGTGAGGCCAGAGGCAGACGCTGGTCGTGCCCCGTGATCCCTCTTGCCCAGACAAACATGGCCACAGAACTGAGACTGGGTCAAAACATTTCCTAAACCCCAACCTGAGGAGCTGCAGGTTCACCTTTCTCTGAACACTTAAGCCAAGCAAAGAATACTTGTGGATAATTTACTTTGCCCTCAGCTTTTCTGGGGAGGCAGCCAGTGCATTCCAGTGTGCTACGGGGTGATGCAGGGACAGGGCTTCTGGCTCACCCACCACTCCAGTTCCTGCTGCTTTATATGTGCGTCTCCGACAAGGAACCATGAGGCCCTGGCCTATCTTTGCCTTTGCCACCTGTGTTCTTGGCCATCTTTCCCACTGAGTTCCTTCCCCTTTCCATCATTTCTACCTCTGCAGCTCAAATTTGATGCACTAGAAGCAGTGGGACTGTACAATCATGTTTACCTGCCTCTTCAGGGAATTGCTTTTAGGAAAGTCTTCCTACCTCGGGACAGAATTCAGAGAAATTTTACTTGAATTTTTTTAACTAGCAAATTATTGCAATTGGATTTTTAGGGACTGCCAATATAAATGGATTTTTTTACAATAAAGGAATTACTGCCATCTTTGCGTGTCCGTGTGTAGAGGCAGAGGTGCTCGAGTGGCTGATTTTGGGTATCATGGAGCACTGGTCCCTGCTCTGTAAATAACCCCACTCATTTCTAGGGCAGAGCTTTGTTTTCTCCCAGGCCGCTGCCCTTCTTTCTTACACCCCTCAGCAAATCCAGCTTGTCCACGGAGACCTGGCTTAGGGCAGTATTGCAAGCTGTAACTGACTCAGAAATGCAGGAGAAATTGCTACAGAGAGAAGTTTTAAATGGCAAATTCTATCCCTTCCCTCTCAACCACCTCAATGTTAAAAGTAAGCAGAGATGTTTTATGTGCAGGACTTGACTGAATCGATCCTTCTAGCCCACCATCCATAACCAAGGTGGAAACACTGCACTGGTTTTGGCCTCGCAGGCAGGATTCTGATGACAAACACGATGTCATCTGTACAGCACAGGCTCTACCAACTGGAAATCACCGTTTTGCTCAGTGCTGAAATGAAAATGAACGTGTGTGAAAATATAGAAAGAGATGGTAACAAATACGGCACTTGAGGCAAGCTGGGGGAGCTGCTCCAAGATAAGAGTTGTGCTGAAAAACATGAATATGCTATTAAAATATTAGATTTGGAGTGAAAAGGAGCCAAGGAATGTGGTTGATAGAAACAATGCATCAGCTGGAGTGGAAGTGTGAAGGAATTAACATGTCATGCATATGCAGTGTGTTTGGTTTGCAACTCTTGAATGTTTAACAGACTAGAGCTGTGGAAATTAATATTTATTTCAACCATCTGCTGATAACATTTTCTCTATATTTTTAGAAATGTAGAAGGAACCATAACATTAAAGATCTGGAAGCTTGTTGCATAATCACACTTTCAAAGAAGTGTTATAAACACAGGGCGAGTTAACAGTTCCTGAGATCAGCTGGGGTCATGCGTTATTTCCTAAATCACAGGCCAAAACACCAAATCTGGTGGCCTGACCCCATTTTCTGAGCAGTTGGTGCTCCTTCGGGTCTAATACTGAGACTTTATGCGTTTGTTTAGAGAATTCCTATTCCCAACCAATGGAATTCACTGAAAATGCTGCACAAGCTGCATCCTGTGACTGTTACAAAAGGGAACGCGGGTGACTTGCACACCAGAGGCTGGTGTCCCTCTTTGTGATCGACCAGCTGCGTAACCAGCTGGATACCACAGTGCCAGACGTTGCAGAATTAAAAGCAAAAGGCCCTCTCGTTCCAATATAGTTTGCTGGGCTGTTTTTAAAAAAGGAACGAGACCAAATGTTCCCCTTAGATATGGGCTCAAATTTATAGAAATGCAGCGAGAACTTCTACTTTCCCTGTTTTTTCTTAAATACTAGTGATAAATAACAATGCCAAATCAGTGAAAATTCAGTCAATCTTGCCCCGGGTTACTGTGGGAGAGCACTGTGCCTGGCAGTTCCAGAAAAACAAACTCAACCAGTTCTCTCTCTGAGAAAAGGGAAACACAGACACCTCGTGTTAGCGGGACAGCTCGCCACCGAAATATGGTGCAAAGAAAAAGGGAAATGGTTTCGTTTGTTTACAGTTTGTTGTTAGACAACATCCTCCTCCTCCTCTTCCTTCGCAATGAAATGCAGCTTTCTGAACTCTCGCCTGCTCTTCGCTGTCCTCGGGAGTGGAAATGCTGGGAGATCCTTTAAGAGGGAAAAAAAAAAAAATTTGGGAAAGTCTGTTGTGGCAAATGGAAGACATCCCACCTCTGCAGCAGTTCACAGAATTCTGCACCAGACGCAGGAGGCACCAACAGGCACCTCTGCACGCAGAAGTGGTGGCATAAACCCATGGCTAAAGCAGAGGAGCTCCTAGGGGAGCCTGCCTGAACCAGGAGTGGCTCATGCTTCAGGTGAGGGCTGGCATTCCTGCAGGCCTGAGCAAGATTCAGAGAGAAGGAAGCGCTCCACAAATGAATCCTTACTGCTCCCACTAAAGCCCGACTCCTGCTAAACACACATCCTCATGGAACTCCTGAAAGGAGAGGGCATCACTTCCCCAAAGTTATCCAAGGACACAGGCAGCCCTGGGATTTGAATGTAAAGCTCTGGCCCTTGATCCAAAAGCAGAGGTTGCCAGAAACCAGCTTCCATCCTGAAGAATTACAATAATCACAGTTAAGACCCAACGACCAGTGAAAAACTATTTTGACAGAATGACACTGTGAGTAAAAATATCTGTCTTATGGAATTGGAATAAAAATCTAAACAAATCTCGCATGTGAAATTAACGTGCCTTGGCAACTAATTTCACCCCCGAGACAAATAATTCTATCTCAGGGACAGGGTTATGCCTCCAGCTGGTCAGGTTTCCCACAGTTTTGGGGCTGGCCTGCTTCAGTTTGAGGACGCAAGGCTGAAGTGGAACAGAAGTGAATCTGTAGCGCGAGCAGACGGTCTCATCTTACCTGTATGAACCCAGCGTCTCCAAAGAACCTGTCCACCGGCATTGGCTGGTTGCTGTCCTCGTCCAGGAAAGCGCTGTGGTCTGGCTGTACTGGCTTCTTCAGGAGAGCTGCCTCCTCTGAGCTGGACCCATCAGAGCACACGCTCCCATCGCTGCTCTCCTCTTTGCTGCAGACACTGCTCTGCAGCTCTTCAGCACTGCTCGTTGGTGGTGGAGCATCACTTGATTTCACTGCACGTGGCTCGAGGGAAGCATTCTGCTCCTTTTCCTGTTTTTCTTCCTTAGGTTCTGGAAGGCTTTCACTTTTTTTCTGTTCAGCTATACTGTGGTCTCCGGGGTCTTCTGAATGTTCATCCCCATCAGATGTTTTAGGAGGTTCCAGTGCCACAAGATTTTCACTTCCACATGGAACTCCTCCCAGTTCAGATTCTGCAGAACTGCTTTTGTCACATTTCAGCTTCTTCAAGGGCTGGCTGTCCGCTGCTTCACGTGAAGACGACTGTTAGGAAAAAAGATAAGACCCTAAATATTACTTGAAGTAACTAAATATAAAATCCCCAGATCTTTTTAGCTGCAAGGTGGGATGTGGAACCATGGGACTCCAAACCGGTGCTCATCAAGGACTGTGCCTTCACCCTCAGCTGCATATAAATAATTAACAGGCAAATAATTAACAGTTAGTGCAGGTGAGAAGAAGGAAAGAGAAGCTGATGGCTAGCACCAAACCACAATGAGTGCATGTCCCTCTCCAGTGGGAAAACCACCTCTCAGAGCATGAACCAGGGCAACTGTGGCTAATCGTTGTCCACCTGTTTCCTTAGGGATCCAGTGGGAATGATTCCCAGTACTAATGACAGCATGGGAAAGACTGAGCAGGAGTGACTCTAAAAGGCTCTGGAGCGAGTGCAGAGAAGAGCAACCCGGCTGGTGAAGGGGC
>WAAB01013711.1:35079-51440 GCA_013389865.1 Piaya cayana
ATTGGGCAGTGTCAGAGGCTGCCCAGGGAGGGGGTTGAGTCCCCTTCCCTGGAGGGGTTTAAGGTGCGGGTGGATGAGGTGCTGAGGGACATGGGTCAGTGATTGATGGGAATGGTTGGACTCGATGATCCGGTGGGTCTCTTCCAACCTGGTGATTCTATGATGCTATGAAAGGGAAAAACTGAGCGGGAACGGCTCCGAGCAGGACTGGATCTGAAGGGGAATGGCTCCGAGGGAGCTCCGGGGGGCTGCCCCCAACACCGCCCCCCCAGCCCCCCTTACCGGGCTCGGGGAGCGCTCCAGGCCGCGGGCCGCCGCCTCCGCCGGGCCGAGACCCCTGCGCGCCGCGCGCCTGGCCGCCGCCATCTTGGGACGCGCGCAGCGCGGGCGCCATCGTGTGGGGCGGCGCCGCCACGGCCCCTGTCACAGGCACAGCCCCAGGCGCGGCCTCTGCCGCGGTCCCTTGTCCCTTCCCCAGCCACTGCCACGTCCCTGCCGCAGCCCCTGCCATGTCCCCTTGTCCCTTCCCCAGCCCCTGCCACGTCCCCCGTCCCTGCCACAGCCCCTGTCCCAGGCACGGCCCCTGACACGTCCCCTGTCCATTCCCCAGCCTCTGCCACATCCCCTATCCCTGCCACAGCCGCAGCTCCTGCCTCAGCCCCTGTCCCAGCCCCTGTTACACTCTTCCTCCTTTTGAAATTCACAAAATCTCAAGTACATGTGCCCAACAGACGTGTTTTCATCTCCGATCACCTCCGCTTGCAGTCTCTCCCTCTCTCAAACACAAGGTCAGGCTGAGCTGGAGCCAGCTCCAATGAGCGAGGGATTTGCCTGCTGTGAAGTTCATAACAACTTTAAAATTAGTCCTTGGAAAGTAATAGAATATGCATAAGATTTCTGGGAAAGTTTATACATATGCATGTAAGTGGGAAATGCATTCTGTAACAGCTCGTCTCTCGCTACGCAGGATTGATGGAAATCCTCCCCTCGCGTTGCCCAGGCCTGCACTAAAATGATTCTTGCTTTCTATAATTCTAAAACAAGTCTCAGAGAGTTTGTGTGTTGGTATTTTCGGTATCTCAGCCACACCCTCACAACCCCGAGCTACGTCCTCAGGGAGCCNCGCCCCTGCCCCGCCCCCCGTCCCTGCCACAGCCCCTGTCCCAGGCACGGCCCCTGACACGTCCCCTGTCCCTTCCCCAACCTCTGCCACATCCCCCGTCACTGACACAGCCCCAGCTCCTGCCTCAGCCCCTATCCCAGCCCCTGTTACACTCCTCCTCCTTTTGAAAATCACAAAATCTCAAGTACATGTGCCCAACAGACGTGTTTTCATCTCCGATCACCTCCGCTTGCAGTCTCTCCCTCTCTCAAACACAAGGTCAGGCTGAGCTGGAGCCAGCTCCAATGAGCGAGGGATTTGCCTGCTGTGAAGTTCATAACAACTTTAAAATTAGTCCTTGGAAAGTAATAGAATATGCATAAGATTTCTGGGAAAGTTTATACATATGCATGTAAGTGGGAAATGCATTCTGTAACAGCTCGTCTCTCGCTACGCAGGATTGATGGAAATCCTCCCCTCGCGTTGCCCAGGCCTGCACTAAAATGATTCTTGCTTTCTATAATTCTAAAACAAGTCTCAGAGAGTTTGTGTGTTGGTATTTTCGGTATCTCAGCCACACCCTCACAACCCCGAGCTACGTCCTCAGGGAGCCTTACCTTAAAATAAGCTTTAGCAAAAGGAAAACAGAGCTTGGTTCCAGATGATCTCCATAGGCTGCTGCCTGGGGGGAAAAAAACCCAAAAACCAAACAAAATCTGCCCGATCTCTGTACCGGTTATAAACATTTCAGATCTCCTGCTTCCCATTGGGTTCTCCTTCTGGAGCAACGCTGACTCTGGTCCTCAGATGTGCGTTTGGGGAGTTATTATTCAGATGTGCCTCTTCGTTCATTTCCCCAGCCCTCAGGGAGCAAATTATGTCAGCAACTCAAATCCCTCTTTATCTTCAAGGACTCTGCCGATAGCAGATGGATTTCTGTGTAGCAAAGCAACCTTCCAGTTGCTAAAGGAGGCCCACAGGAATGCTGGAGAGGGACTTTTTACAAGGGCATGTAGCCAGAGGACAGCCAGGTAGTGGCTTTTAACTGAAAGAAGGGAGATTTAGACTGGACCTGAGGAAGAAAGCCCTCACCATGAGGTCAGTGAGGCACTGGCACAGGTTTCCCAGAGGAGTCATAGATGCCCCATCCCTGGAGGTGTTCAATACTGGTCTGGAAGGGGCTTGGAGCATCCTGGAGCAGTGGGAGGTGTCCCTGCCCATGGCACAGGGTTGGAAATGGATGGGCTACAAGGTCCCTTCCAACCCCCGTCATTCCACGATGCTATGAAACCAACCCAGCACCTTAATTAAAGTACGTAATTATCTCCCTTCCTTTACTCGGGAAGGTGAGGTAGCACACTTGCCTGTTTGGAGAAGTTGTAGTTAATGATACCCTGACGGTCTGCAGCAGAGAAGGGTCAGCATCATCCACTGTGGTGGAGCCCAGGGGCTCCATCTGTCACAGTAAATTACAGCTCTTTCTTCATTAATTCAGCACCTTGAGCACCCTGTAGGGATTTTCATAACCCTGTCCGGCTGAGGGCACCGGAGCTTGTTTCTGTACAGCAGCCTTTAACGCTCTGGTTCATCACAGAGCCATACCACCGCTCTCCGTGGTCTGAGGATATTACAGGTGCTCCTCAATCCACCCGAGCTGATAAAGCACTTGTCCGTTCATCCTGGCCCTAAAAAACATCAACAACAATTTAAATTGCAGAAATAAGTGCCAAGACTGTACCTATGGGATTACTCAAGTAAGACTTCTTTTCTCAAAGCATGAAGCCTCACAGTTAAAGCGCTGCGGTTCGGAGGCAGGCCTGATATGTTGTTCTGCAATTTCTCTTGGTGCTCAGGGGTCCTTCTGTGCTTTGTTCTGTAGCTGAGATAATTCATATTCTTCTCCAAAAGCGTTTCAACCGCTCCACTCTCTCTCAGTGTTGTTGCTTGCAGCCACTGAATACAGATGATTGTTTTTATTAGGCAGTGAAAACTTACACTGTCTCGTAAACAGAAGAGGACTAGAGCTGACTGAAGAACAGCATTTCTGCAGCTGGAAAACTTGGTTGATGTTTTAATTTCTGCAACAAACTGAAAATAGGAAGGAAATTTTCATTTTGGAAGTGTGGGTAAATGCTTTTCACAATGCTACATGTCCTGCAGTCACCACACTGTCCTGTAACCACATCACTCGTGGGGAAGAGCTAGCAGGTTCCCAACTGCAGATGCTGTTGACTTTTCTGGAATGTGGCTGATCCTTCTCAGAAAAAACAAGTGTGATGTAGCGCAGAGAGCACCCCAGGAGAGGGAAGCAGGAACACAGATCCCCTCGAGACCAGTCCACATCTCAGCAGCCAGCAGTCTTCTGAGTGACTTGAACAGCTACACAGGGACCACAAACAGCCAAGCAGCCCTTAAAGAGAACCACAGCAGCACAAACTATTTACATTAAATTCACATTTCCACATAAAAGAGGGCTTATTTTCAACACTATTAAAAAGTGGTTTTTATTAGAATCTGTTGTCTAAGCAGGCAGGCAGGCAGGCAAAAAAAGAGAAGATTTTGTGTTCTTGCTCTTCCTCATCTTTATGAAAGCTGGCGGGCATAAAGCAGCAGCTGATGAGCTTATTGAGCAGGAAGGGAGGTTCAGGCTGTGAAACTCCATGTGTAAATTAGCTTCTTGCAGCACTTGTCCCCGTGCCTGTCACTTTCTCCAGTGTCCCTGTCTGTTATAATCCTCCCAGTTCATTTGGCTAAACACCGGTGACATGTTAGGACAGCAGCCAACACCCCCATCCCTACCAAGATGCTGGCTGTTAACCATTGAGAGAGAGGGCTGCTGGGCAGGAGTCCTGCAGCAGGAGCACTGGCCTTTGCCTGCTCTGGGGAAGTCATTTTTAGTCAAGGTGGCTGAGTTATTTTTCATTAGCTGCATCTGAGGGGGGTGCAGGAGGAGGACCCGCTGCCCCATAGCTGGCGTGGGGACCCTCGCTCCCTGCCCGGACCACGCTCTGCCACCTTCCTCCCCGCCACCTTCTCAGCCTCCTCAGCAAAGCAAACGCCAGCTGTATGGATCAGGTTTCTGCTGAGGATTTGACAACACAACTTCTTAGCTCTCCTGTCAAACGATGTTGTCACGCCAACTCAGTTAATGACAGCAGATATTAAACCATGGATTTGGGGCTTCCAGAGGCACTGTCTCCTGGATGAGTTTCTGAGGAGCTGATATCTCTGCTAGGACCAAAACATTCCAGGGGTCTGCATCCCTCTGATGCAGCTGTCCTGAACACCACTCAGATCGAATCAGGCTCTCATTCTCATTGCTGAGGAGCGTTCACACCAGGAACTGGAGCACCCTGACATGAAAATTACAGGGAATTTATGATACATAATGAAACTTTACACTTGCTGTGTCAGAAACCTCTTTTTGAGTCTTATTTTGAATTTCTTTCTAGTATCTTATCAAGAACCAAAGTGGAAAGCCAGCATCTGAAGAAATTAATTAACATAACCGAGCGGAGCACATACGCTTTGTAAAAAAAGAGCAGCAAAGAGAAAAGCTATGAAATTCAATAATGAAAATCCTTAGGGGACATCTAGGAAACAGCAAATCAAATCATAGAATCACTGAGTGGTTTGGGCTGGAAGGGACCTCACAGCCCATCCAGCCCCAGTCCATCTGTGAGCAGGGACACCTCCCAGTGGATCAGGGGCTCCCAGCCCCATCCAACCTGGCCTTGAACCCCTCCAGGGATGGGGCAGCCACCCCTGCTCTGGGCAGCCTGGGTCTCCCCACCCTCACAGGAGAACGTTTCTCCCTAAAATCTCATCTCAATCTCCCCTCTTTCAACTAAAAACTATCACCCCGTGGCCTTTCCCTGCACCCCCTGATCCAGAGCCCCTCCCCAGCTTTCCCGCAGCCCCTTCCAGCGCTGGAAGCTGCTCTGGGGCCTCCCCGGAGCTCTTCTCCAGGTCGGAGAATGGAACCGCAGGGGCCGGAGCCGCCGCTCCTCTCGCCGCTGGGGGGCGCTGCGGGGCCGCGGGGAAGGGGCTTCGGCCACGGCGCCATCCCGGGGTCCCTGCCAGGGGGGCGCCAGGAGCTGTGTTCGACACCACCTGGAGAGGCTCTTGGAAGGAAACAGCTTCTCTTCGCCCCCTCCAGCCCAGCCCTCTCTCCTCCCTGGCTGCAACCTACTTCTTGAAGCACCCTCCCCGCCCCCCCAGCTATGGGACCTCCACCCCTTCCACCCCAGAGCTTCACCTCTCTTTCCCTGAAGAAATGTTTCCACATATCCCACTAAACGTCTCCTGGGGCAGCTCGAGGTCATTCCCTCTCACCCTATGGCTTCTTATTTGGAAGAATAGACCAACACCCGCCTCCTACAGCCTCCAGCAGCTGCAGAGAGCGATGAGGCCTCCCCTCAGCCTCCTCTTCCCCACACTGAGCAGCCCCGAGTCCCTCAGCTGCAACCACAACCCCTGCATTCCAGCCCATTCCCCCTCTTCAGACCCCCTCCAGACCCCCTCCAGACCCTCGCCAGCTCCACAGTGTCTTTCTTGGAGTGAGAGGCCCCAAACCGAACTCAGGATTAAAGAGGCAGCTTCCTCAGTACAGGGGAACAAGGTGGGAGTGGGACTGAAATCCATCCAGGCTTTGAGCGCAGGGCATTATTTGCCTCATTAGATTCAATAAAAACACGCTCTCCCTCTAAGTGCCAGCACACATCAGCCTTGCCCAGCCCAGGCTGGATCCTCCACCAGCGACAGGCAACGTTTTGGTAATTGTTGTACATTATTTACTGTTGTTTCTTCGGGAAGATGAAGAATGCTCTGAGTAAATGCAGCTCCCTTCCATACACACCTGACAATGATAGAAGAGGCTGTTTTACACGAGGCTCATTAAAAATAAACCCACAATGTTGATTTCAGCAGCTTAAATTACTTGAGCTGGTGTAATGGGATAAATATTTGATGGTGAAGTTTATTAAATTTCCACCACTATTATGTTGCTGCTAAAAATATAAAGGATTCTTTGAAGCCTGCTGATGGTCTCCAAAAGGAGATGGCTGGAAACCTGTCTCAAAACCCACCCGCAGGGATTGCTTTTGGCATGGGAATGAATGATCTTTCCTCCATTGTCTGCAGGTAACAGCAAATCCTTTCTGTTCCCCTCAGAATTAGTCCCTGCAATGTGAAACCAGCATGAACCAGGTCTGATGAGGAGTTCTACTCACCAAGGGCTCGTCCTGCTTCATGACTGCTGCCAAGCATGGGATAATCCTCACGAGCAAGGTGGGGAGGCAGGGGAGCATCCTGCAGGAAGGTGACTTCAGGGTGACTGCTCTCCAATGTTTATCGGTTTTGAAGTCTTTCTACTCAGGACTGCATTTGCCTCCTGTCCCCAGCTTCTTCGCTTAGTGGCACTTTGCTTGGACAGCAGAACAGAGCAGAAACATTGCGGGATGCAGCATGGGGCAGGGAATGAAAATAGGAGATCACTAGGATATTTTTAAATTCTGATTTTACAAGTTTTTACCCAATTCTATCACATTAGCACATGCCTCTGACCCCAGCTGGAGATGGGACTTAGGCCCACACGACTGCCGAAGCCCCATCCCGATATGTTGCTCTGTGAATCAGTAGCACATCCCTGGCAGGGCACAGTGGTAAGTTTCACAATCCTGAGTCTATAAATATTTCTGTTTAACTCTGAAATGATTGCTTACCTGTGGCCCTCTCCCTCTCCATCATATAATTAACTCTTGCTCATTTTCCATCTTGTGATAATTCCATGTATACAGTTTATAAAGCCTCGAGGATTTCATTCTTGGCTCTTAAGAATCACCAGTTGGCCCATGCAGAGGGGCAGGCCCCACTGAGGATGCCCAGCCTGAGAGGGAGGAGGCGCTGGGCCAGGCAGCACCTACTCAGCAGAGCAAAAAGCCGTTGGTGTTTTCCTCAAGAGGCATCTTTTCCCTGGAATCTTACAGGAGTGGGAGCACAACCCACTTGAGGAACATTGTCACAGATCAACAACTCCCCAAATTAAAAAAGGATGATTACAATTGAGATACCCCAGAGCAGGACTATGGGACGGGATGCTGAGGCCAGCCTATTGCCCAGTCTCACAGACTCCTTCCAGAAAAAGAGCAACCTTCAGCCGAAAAGCACTTGCATTTCTCTTTTCTTCCCCTCCATTACCGATGCCAGAGGTTACATTGAAAAGCTGTAACTGTACCTCAGAGAAGACCTACCAGTGGGGCTCCTCAGGCAGCATCTATCTCAAAAGAGCAGGGAAAAACAATCAGAGGAGACATGTTCCGTTCATGCAACAGCAAGCAATATTGTACCATTGGCAGGATTCATGCTAAGACAACTGCTCCGGTGTCCTAGAGTGCCGTGTGCGTGCACATTCATTCCAGCTGGGGACTTCAGTGCAGCAGGAGCGATTCACTTATCAGCCCTATGAGGCTCTGGTAATGAAGCCGGATCTTCATTACAATCTGTTTAAGTATTTTCTACATGCAAATGTGCCTCCATCAAGAAATCGCTGGTGTGTCTGCTTGTGTCCTGACTCTTTTGGAGCGGTGTTTTCTCCCACGAGGAGCTCTGTCACAGGGTGCTGCAGCACCTCTTTGCAGGGTCAGCTCTGCCTGGCCATCCACACCGCTTCCATAACAAAAGGAAAACGTGCTACAACTGTCCCAGCCCTGTCTTGGTGTAGAGGAGCTGCACTTCAGCCACAGACTAATCACTAAGTGGACAAAGCCTTCAGCTGAGAACTCCTTTGCAGGCATTGAGGTGCTGGGGCTCTTTGCTCTGTGAGCTGACAGTGCTTAAAGCTTGATCAGAGTCAGAACTAAATAAAACCCAGGAAGGAGCTAAAAGCTTTGAGGTTTCCAGTAATGCAAACAGTGCCATAGAGCTGGAAACTTGGCTGCCACGTCTTTCTGTCCTTCTCCTTGCGTCTCTCTGCACCCAGGGCAGGCACGTGGCACTGCAGACTGCTTTCTCGACTCAGGTGTTTGTTGTCTGAGCACCCTGTGCTGGTGCCTGACCAGGAGCCCAAAATCCTCATTGGAAGGAGCTTCTCCAGCCAGGCTCACAGCACTCACCACGACTTGGGGGACGCCAAGCAGGTCTCGGATCGCCCAGCACACAGCAGGGGTGCAGCACTCAGAGGTGGCCGTTGTCACTCTGCTCCCCACAGATTCTGGTGAAAGTTTGTGCAGTACAGCTGCTTCTTCCCATGTGCCTCAGGTCTTCTTCACCAAGTAGCCCTTACTGGGCATCCTTTTCAGCTAAAAATATCCCTTCCTCAGATGTCCGTGAGGTGGCCAGAAGATGTGGCTGGCGTGCTGGGATGTTACTCGGACAGTTTGATTTGATGTGGGGATACAGAATAGAAAGCCACCAATGAATAGAAGAATAAATCTATATATTCCTTGCTGTCACTTCAGCTAGAAAGCAAAGCCGGCAGCTCTCGCTCTTTGGGGAGCCTGAGATTATTTGGACAAAGGTTTCCCCATGGGCAGCACACTTGCAGGAACAAAGAAGTAGGGTTCGCAGTAGGAACAAGAGTCCTACAGCCAGCGTGATCAAAAGCAAGCCCTGAGACAGTCTGTAAACCAGGTTAGGTAGGAGAGATTTAACAGCTATCAGGTTGCACAAGAAATGTATTCAGGTAGTGGGTTCTGAGAGAATTTAAACAAGCGTTAGCTCTGTCACTTCCCGAGACAACTGGTGCAGGCAGACAAACCGCTCTGTCTGCAGACAACGGCGGCATTTAAGGAGAAGCTACTACAATAATTGTGGGTTTGTCATCCTGCTTAACAGGAACAGAAGCCGAGCTCCCAGGCAGAGCTCAAAAAGGCAGCGGGGAACTTACCCTGTAGCTGCCGTCACAGCCCCCCTGTGTGTCCATGCACTCGCTGAGGCTCCTTATTGCTTCTTTAGGTCCTGTTGAAAAACAGCCACCACGTTACCAAGGACTTCTGCTCTCACACTTAGCTCGGTGCATTTTGATGTCAGAAGTGTTTCAGGGTAGATTTTAGGGTTCAAAGCAGCAAATGGTGGAGCTCTACCAACCCCCCTGCTCTGGTTGGTTTGGAGCATCCCACCCCACTGTGGGAGAAGCACTGTTCTGTGGAGCACCTGGACCGTCTCCTGGATGCTAGAAGATTCTTCTCAAAGCCAGGTGAGCTGCTCTGACCCTGGCTGGGAGCCTAGCCCTGTGCTATCCAGCATCTGTATCAGGGTGATCTGCTCAGTGATCATCATCTTACTGCACACAAAAGAAATGCAGAGCCCCTCTTGGCTCAGCACACAGCTAAGCACTGTTTTCTCCTTCCCTCAGAGCTCTCCAGAGGCAAGGTTCTCTCACCAGGAAGCCCAAAGGCACATCCAGCAGCTACTCCAGCCCTTGGATCTTGCCCAGGGAGGGGGTTGACTCACCTTCCCTGGAGGTGTTTAAGGTGCGGGTGGATGAGGTACTGAGGGGCAGCGTTTAGAGATTGGTGGGAATGGTTGGACTCGATGATCCGGTGGGTCTCTTCCAGCCTGGTTATTCTATGATTCTGTGATTGTTTTGTTCTCCCTCGAGCACGCTGCTTTGCTGTTGCCTGACATTTCCTCTACGTTAACAAGGTCGAGCTCCCTGCTCTCCGTGTGCAGCTTCCCCAGCACTTGACCCGCGGCGATGCTCCACGCTTGCAGCCACACATTTCTTACCGCCTTATACTTCTGGTCACATTTCTTTGCAGGAAAACATCTGAATTCCTCAATTTTGTCTCTACGCTCGGTAACCAGGGGAGGAAAAGCCCCTTCAGAAGTGCCTAGGTTGCATCTTTGGGAAACAGAACTGTACAGGTGTGCACTTCCATAAATACTGCAGAAGGGAGTTTATTAGATTCCACTAACACAGCAACTGCTGCCTTGCAGATGCCTGAGCCTTTGGATGGATGCCAACCACCAGTTTCCCCAACGAGTATTTTTATCACCGTGGCACGGCGCTGAGCAGGGATCCTTCTCAAAGCACGGAGAGCTGGGCGGCAGGAGGAGAGGGGCCACCCCAGTCAAGTGGAAGCAATTCTTTCTTCTGTTGCTTAATCCTCTTCCCTCCCCTTGATACGCGGTTTATTTAATTGTGGAGGCAAGATGCATTTCTTTCTTGAGGGATTGTGGGAGAATATTTGTAATCCATGGGCTGTAATTGAACTCGGTAAAAATAATTATACTTCTCTTCATTAATGTGTCTTAAAGCTCATTACAAACTATTTTTGTGCCAGCATCTTTGCCAAATCCCTACAGGGTTAGAGATAACTTTTTATTCCACTACAGCAGCAACTTCAAAGGGTTGCAGGGCAGCAGCAATAGCCGAAACCGTCAGCTGGATGTTGGGGTGAGGGAAGCCCAGTCCCCAGTGAGGAAGGAGTTGCCTGAAGCGCTCCAGGGGCTCCCAAGGAAGGGAACCCACCCCCTGCTCCCCATTTCTCACCAACCAGGGCCTGTTCTGAGCAAGCACCTTTGCCCCAGACCCACACCACAGACTGAAAACACTGCTCCAAGCCAAGCAGCAAATAACACCACTGTGTCCATAGAAGGGGAGCCTTTCTGGAGCCGTGAGGCATCTCTGAGGTTTGCTGGGTGCTGAAACACTGACCAGTGCTGGGGTACGGCTGCGCTCTCCAAACACAACCCACAGGCAGCAGAGACGGGGACGCGCCTGCGGCATCACGTACCCCAAGGAGCGGACCTAAAAGCAGATGGTTTCAGTACAAGGATGCCTATTCCACATCACAAGTCTGTGATTAAGATGAAAAATTCAAACTCCTTTTACTTAGACAAGGGATGGGAGGGACACAGTGCATTAAGACATGTTCCAGACTCACAAATCCCATTAACGCTGAAGAGAGGTCCCCATGTGAATCCCAATGAGCAGAGGGGAAAACATTCCCTAGATTTAAGGTAATTTGAAGCCCCTCTCTGGTGCGGGGATGCTGCTCTTTCAATATTTAAGCTCAGTCCACGAAACACGCGAGTTATCTAACATTCATTACCCTGTTTATGCCGGCATCTTCGCCGAGCCCCCAGTGCACCAGGGAGAACTGTTTTCCTGCTCCAGCAGCAGCACTAAGGTGCACGATTGCAATTACAGGGGAATATAAATTGATAGCTCTCCTGAAATGGCAGCGCTGCCATGAAAGCCGCCCACTGGCCATGTGCTAAATTTGCCCAGACAGCGGCACGGCCAGACAATGACGGCCTGTCGGGATCCACCAGAGTACGCCGGGTGCCACCGAGTTTGCTTCTGGATGAATTGAAGTCCTCTTTCAGCAGCTACCCAGGTCGTATCAGCTTCAAGAGATGAAAAGATATGAAAAGGGAGCAGAACAAGTGACAGCAGCCACAATAGGCTTTCTTTGAAGCGATTCTTCCTGGTGTGTGTGCTCTTGCTCCCTAGATCTACAAGTATTTGTCAAATACATTCAATTAATTTTCTACAGCGACTGTTACTGCTTTCCGCTGGAAGCTGTTGAGCTCACCTGCCACTTCAAGTTCTAATTCCCCAGGGAGTTGCTATATCCAGCGGGCAGCACGTGCTTCTGTGAGTCCTGGGAGGGCTGGGGACATCCCAACCTCCTCCCACCTGCGGAGCCGTTACTCCCTGGCCACAGGAGTTGAGCTGGATCATCGGCCCCAGGTGGAGTTTGCAGCAACAGGAGAGAGCAGCTGAGAACCTTTGTTCTAGAGCAGAGCAAAGCAGAAGAGATGTCAATAGGCATCCTGGCTACAAGGAGACCATCCCCTCCTCTCCATCACCAGGATCTGTGGCTGCACAATCCTGGGCTTTAAAGAGAGCCTGAAATCACAGGGAGAACATCACAACTCCCCAGCAGCAGTTAGCTTGGCCAAAGATGACAGCGCACAGAGCAACTACTTGGAAATCATTTCTGCCTGTCTTGAAGCTGCCTCTCAGCTGTGAGCAGCACGGAGCTGTATGGGAGCCAGACATCTGGAATCAGACAGGCACAGCCTCGCCGAGCCGGTGCTTGTCATCTCCTTCTGAAGGGGCTGTGGAGGAGCACAAGCCGCACGGCTCCGTTCCCGCTGGAGCCTCCTCTTCTGCAGGTGAAACCCTGCCAAGTGCCCACCTGAGCTCACCTGAGCGACCCTCACCTCCCCTGTCCCAGCTCTGTGGGAAAGAGGATCAAACCACCTCAAAAGGGCTGAGCTCACCACACGTGTGGGCTCCCACCTTTCTTCCACGCCATTTATTTAGATTTTTGCCTTCATTTCAAACCTCCTTCCAAAACATCACATACTCCTTAAACTGACTTGCATGTAAACAACGCAAATGCAGGAAGAAGGTAGCTAACTGGTCTCCAGAGGCTGCGGTTGGGGCGTAAGCAATGAAATCATTGTAGACGGGTACAATTTCACCTAACTGGGAAAGGAAGAAATCCCAAAAAGAGCTGGTTTGGGGAACAGTGGGGGTGCAACCTGGCTATCGCTGCCAGGAGCCACCACCCTTCTTATTCAAGACGTGCCTTGGATTCAGGCTGCCTTAAAAGCTTAAAGGCAGGAGGACGGGCTCAGGCTCTGGCTCAGCATCTCGCAGTGACACACGCTGTACCCACCTCCATCTGCTCAGCCCCACACAAACACAGGCCCCTTGAAATCACCCACACGCTCACCCCTTCCCCCTGGCGTTTACCCCCATGAGCTCCGAGGACCCAACTGCCAGCAGCTCTTTCTGCTCTCGGCCATGTCTCACCCCCGAGTCCTGAAAGTCATTTCCCACCCAGGACCAGGAGCTGCAGCTGCAATCAACTGGCTGGGCTCATATGCTCCAAATCACCCTAATGGCACTTCAGAAATGCAAATAAAAGTGAGATTATGATATTTTACGTAAATAAGCAATGTGGCAATCCCAGACTGGCTTGGCCTGCCAGGGAAATTCGCTGGAGAGATATTAACGTTGAAATATGTGAGTGTGTTTGCATGGAACATTTATTGTATAACTCTGGGCTCCAATAAAGGCTGGTATAAATTATTCATTTTGGAACCGAGATGAAATGCCAAAAACCCCACCCACCGAGGGACCGCGGTTATTACCACCAAAGATCTAGTCTTCGTTAGCAACTCGGCTATTAAGACAGCGTGCGAGGTAATTACAAGTGGGAAATGCGCCGTTACCGCCCTGATGACAGATGCCCCGCGCTCGGGGTGGCACCGGCCATCCCTACACCAAGCTGCTCTCGGATGATGCACGACCAGGTCTCTGCTTCACCAAGAGCTCCTGCCCGCTGCGCTCGGCGCAGGGATGAGCCTGGAAGGCAAGCAAGTGCTGGCTAGTGGAATCCAGGGCTTGGGCAAGAGCACAGTATGCTCAGAGCTGTGGGGAACGGGCGACCACCTCGCTGCGACCACCTCACACCCACAGAGGAGAGCAAGCACCCCGGGACGTGGGCTGCCTCGGCGCAGAGCGAAGCGGGCAGAGGAGCGTGACCGCTGCGCCGCGGCCGGGCAACGCAGAGCGCCAGCATCTCCCTGCACGGATCTGCAGAAACACCCGGGTGGCAGTTGCCATGGCAACTGCTCTTTTTAAACACTGCTGTTAAACAGTTGCATGGAAGCCTCTGCGAGCATCACGGACCTCGGCGAGCATCATCGTGGCAGGGGCGCCTACGTGGCCGCTGCGTGGGCTCGTGCCGCTCCCAGCGCTGCGTGGCGAGCTGTTGCCACAGGTTGCTGCGCTTTCTGGAACCGCAAAGCCCACGTTCAGGACCCGGTTCCCAATTTACAGTAGAAAATTGCTTTTTTCCACCTCAAGTGCCTGCAGCACCTACAGTCCCGAGGTGTAGCTGCAATTAGTCTTCCACACACCCCCTCCCTCCTACCACCTTACGCCTTCCCTTTTGAGTTTCTGGGAGGCAAAACAAGGTGATGGATCACAGAGAAGCATTTGGGGGCTGCTGGTTTTCCTGGCTTGAGCGGGGAGGGTGCAGGGGCTCAGCCGGCTCAGCCTCACCTCGCATTGGCGCACAGGGGCAGCGGATGCTCCTTCAGCATCACCAGCAGTGCCCTTGCAGCCTTCGGTGCCCTCCTCCTCCTCCACCTCGGGGCAAGCAGAGCTCCAGAGCCCTTCATCCCACCTGCAGCTTTTTATAGCCTTGCAGCTGAGGCTCCTTCGGCTACTCTGACACCTGATTTAACCCTTCCCTGCCCGCTCCCATGGCCCTGCCCTTTGCGCACAGGGTGGGATGGGGCATACTGGGGTGGCCAGTTGGGGCAGGTGGATGTTTCACTGACTCCTCCGTGTTCCAGCCCTTCCCTTGGTGCAGGGTTTTTGTGTCAGCAGCACCAGCTCCAGCACACAACATCCCTCACCCAGCGTACAGCGAGGGAGTGAGAAACCCACAGGTGCCCGTGGAGTCCTGAGGCACCGGCCCTGCTGGCACGGGGCACTCGAGAACTGATACAGGAATCTGGGGAACCGATATGGGAACAGCAGGAGCAGCCCAGGGCTTGCATCCCATACAACTGCAGTGAGTTCACAGAAAGGGTCATTGGGCATTGGAACAGGCTGCCCAGGGAGGGGGTTGAGTCCCCTTCCCTCGAGGGGTTTAAGGGACAGATAGACGAGGTGCTGAGGGACATGGGTTAGTGATTGATGGGAATGGTTGGACTCCATGATCCGGTGGGTCTCTTCCAACCTGGTGATTCTATGATTCTATGAGTTCTCTTTACCAACAGTAACTTCTTAATTCCAGCAGCTGTGTCTGCCTGCAGCCGCGTTTTATGGATCATAGGAAAGGCTAAGTGGAAGTTTCCCCCCTTTTCTTTTTCTGGAAGCGGATCAAACAGCCCTGGTCAAGCAGCTTGGTGTGGGCTGGAGTGGGGCTGTGCGACAGCCGCCCAAGTGGGAGACGGTGGGAGCTCTGCTGGGTTCTCCTGCCACATTCCCAGGAAAGAAGCTCCTTGGGAATCTGCGCCGTGGCCACGCAGCACCCTCCTGTGACACTGCTGCTGGGAGCACAGTGAGTGAGAAGACGGGAGCCACGGAAAGGCAGCTGTAACACCATGATCCTGTGCAGCAGGCTGCTCTCGGCTTGTTTCAGCTGTAGGATGGGGAATAATTCCCTTGCAGCGAATGCTAATGAGAGGTTTGTGCGAGAGGCAGGAACAGAGAGAGAGGTGAAGCTACCTATCACAATAGTGAGCAGCAAAATTAGGAGTCATAATTACCAATGCATGAGATTCCGAGCAGAATAATTATTACAAGTGCTATATCACCAACTGCCTTGGGTCTCCACTGACGTCTCCCACCCCTCCGTATGTTTGCACACTGTGCAGCTCCAGGTGGCTCCAGCACCATCCAGCCCCAGGGGCTGGAACCAGCGTGGCCAGTAGGGCTGGAAAGGCCTTTTCTTGCCCTATTTTTACTGCTAGGGGAAGCAGCAAAGTGATTTCTTTCCCCTACAGCCCCATGTTTGGAAGCTGAAGACAAACCAGCCTGTGTCTGCTCTGCTCTCAGATCTCGGTGGTGTTAGGCTGCTGGGATGAGTTAGAAAACAAGCCCTGCAACCCTGCCTGCTCTAGCGCTTCTACAAATCTTTTAAAAGCGTGGGGAGCACCGGGGCAGCGTGTGGGGGTGACGTCCAGCTCTGGTGAGCTGCCAGCATAGCCGCCCTGCGAGCGAGCCCCGCAGCTCCGTGGGGATGCAGCCCCGGCATCAACGCCTCGAAGAGAAATGCATTCTGAGTAGGTCTGAAAAATGCATCCTAGGCTTCGGGGGCCGAATCCTGCCATCTCATTGTGTAACGAGAGACGAGATAATTCCAGTTCGTGGCATCTTTAGCGGGGATGTTATTTCTTAGCCCGCGGCGATGTGTCTTTGGGAGGGCTCGGTGTTTTGTTAGGGAGATGATCAAATAACTCTGAGGACCTGAAGACAGACAGCAATGTCAGCTTCTCTTCACCAAGTTTATATTTAAAGCCTGCGCATTGTGCCGGAACGCTAATTTGACATTTCTGAGGGCTGCGTCTCCTCAGAATTAGCCAGCTCTCGCAGGCAGGAGCAGGAGAGGCTTTGGCTACCCATAGGGCTGGGGCTGACTCTCACCTCCCCGGGCACTCAGGGGAGTGGAAAGCGGGGTCAAGAGCTGCTTCTCACCTCCCTGGGCACTCAGGGGAGTGGGAAGTGGGGTCAGGAGCTGCCTCTCACCTCCCTGGGCACTCAGGGGAGTGGAAAGTGGGG
>WAAB01013713.1:0-11289 GCA_013389865.1 Piaya cayana
GAGGGGGTTTATCCCCCTGGTAATCATCTTGTTGTCCCATGACCTAGGAGGTGTGAGGAGAGCAGTTATCAGTGAAAACTGAGGCAAAAATACTGTTGAGTACCTCAGTCTTCTCCTTGTCTGTTGACACGAGGTCACTGTTTTCACCTATCAGAGGGAGTGTGTTCACTTTAGTCTTCCTCTTCTGATTGATATACCTGTAGAACTTCTTGTTAGTCTTCACTTCCCTTACTAAGTTCAGCCCCAGCTGTGCCTTGGCTTTCCTGACCTCATCCCTACACATCTGGGCAGTGACCCTGTACATTTCCCAGGTTACCTGTCCCTGCTTGCACATCCTGTGTAGTTCCCTCTTCTTCTTCAGTTTAACCAGCAGGTCTCAACTCAACCACTCTGGTCTCTTCCCTGCCCTGCCTGATTTTCTCATACAGGGACTGCGCATTGATGCTCTTTATGGAAAGAGTCCTTGAATATTTTCCAGCTCTGTTCTTCCTTGTCTTGGAGGACCACGTCCCAGGGGATCCCACAGAGTGATTCCTTGAAGAGCATTCCATGAGTCTATGAGCACAGGATGCCTTCCTAGCAGGTAGTCACATCTTCCTTCCAAAGTTTCAAAAATAAGAAAGAGTCATTTGTGTTTTAAATCTTCTTAACAGTTGACTAACTCAATTCTGTAATCAAATAATCTTGTTATAAAAAGGAATAAGGGTCAGTGATCGACAGCAAAATACAATGAGCTCGCCAAGACTGTGGCTGGGTGGAGTTGGCAGGTTACAAAAGATGGCAATGACTCTGTTGTGTTATGTTAATGAAGAAACTTACGTTTGGGGGCAGGAGACACAATCTAGTAATATAGTTCTGTGGTTGGGTGGTGGCCAATGAATATGTGTTACTAGGGCAGAAGCGACCAATCAATGTTTGGCATGCTTGGTCTATAAAGGCAGCCAGTTAACCCAAAATAAACAGCTTCATCTGAAATCATATTGATTTGTCGTGAGGTTTACTTGCTTCCACTGCCACATCTGGTGCCCTGAAACAGGGACCCTCAGATTTGACTTGACGACAGACAGAGATTAGACTGGGGGGGTAGAAAGGCTGACTGAAGGTGGATGATGCCCCGGCATTCATGAAAGTTTTTTTGTATAGCTGCAGCTTAAAGGTTTTGATGGGAAACTCGCTCTTGGCCAGGTAAGCAGTCAGAGAGGCAATGAGGCCAGTATGACTATCCAAAAATGAGACTTGGATAGAAGCTGCACAGAAACTCCTCAAAAACATCCTTTCTGATAAAGAAATTGTTTATGAAAAAACTGCGTTGCAGTCTGTGATAAGATGGGCTAATCAAAGCAGCATTATTCCGACTACTGATGCCCTACTTGAAGGAAAGACTTAGGAGAAAATGGGACAAAGGCTGTTTGAAGAATGTACCTTGGGAAATAAGAGCCTTTGACAATATCTCCCCCTTTGGTGGCTAGTTACAGAAACTTTATGTTAAGTGAGATCGCAGAGAGAGGCTTATGCCACTATGAGTGAGAAGCAAGATAATACTGGCAGTTCCTCTGTATCTGCACTATCATTTTGTATGTCTAATACGCCTACATGGGGACCAGGTCCCAGAGACTGACGACCCCCACTGCTTCTCCCACTTGGAGAGTGTGAAGAGGCTCCAGATAAAGAAGACCAGGGGGAATATTCCCCTCCCCAAAGGAGCCCATCAGCTCTATCACCAGATGATTCATTCAGTGAAGACTTCAAGCACTCAACATCGCCAGAGCATTCCATGTTTAAACAAGACTTCGAAAAGATAATGAAAAAAATGGTGGAAATTTGTATTCATCAGGAGAAGGGAAGTTGCCTGCCAGAACCACCTCCACCTGACTAACTTGAGCAGAATTCATGCCCCAAACCGACTGTTCCACTGCAAGTGCTGACAGGGTTTGATACCGTGGGAACTGTTGGTGGGGTATGGTGTCGGGGGCTGGGAATGTGCTGGCAGGGGATCACTATAGAAGCTTATCCTGTCTTACTTAATAAACAAACAGGAGGTAGTGAATGGGATCTGCTTTATGGGGTAAAATCCCAAATGTTAATGGGTGCAGCATGCAGTGGAGTGGATTGGCAAGTTAATTTTAGTAGAGAGATTTTGCAAGGTGCTATGGAAAGCACTTTTGCATGAGAAAGGATGCTGAGATTACTGTTGTTCAAGCTTAATGGGGCTGGTGGTGGAACTGTTTTTTCGAGTTTTACCAAGGGTGAAACAAGAGGCATTATATCGCTGCTTTTAAACAGGAGTGGGGGGTGCTGTGAGACAGAGTTTTCTAGTTCAGAGCATGAGGCTCATTGTTTTGGGAAGGAGAGGATGGTGAAATCGGATCCTATTCCCAACTCTGATCCAGAACTCCAACCCCTAGTTGTTATTGATAAGGGGGAGAAGTCTGAAACCTCTGCTGTAGAGAAAGCAAATGCATGTGCCCTGAGGGAACTGGCTGGATTGCAGGAGCTTGAGAGAGTGCTGTGTTTTGTGATTCAAGCAGGATTCTGCTGGGGTGGAGAAAATAAGTTTCTGGAGCAGAATGATGGGATTGAAATCCCTATTCCTGCAATAGGAGAGGAGTTTCCCCGATATTTAATGCCTGGCTTGCCCCTATCTGACCTATGTTGGTTGGTAAAAAGGCAGCAGCCCCCAGACAAAAGCTGCCTCCCCACACTTGAGAAAAGAAAATGCCTGCAGCCACTTTGACAAAGGGACTAATAGCCACTGCTATAGCTCCCTTTGTGGGGAGGACCAGCTCCTCCTAGCTGAAAAAACTAGTAGATCTATTGTTACCCGATCCAGGAAAAAAAGCCAGTGGGTTTACTTTGCACTGCTCACAAAAACTGAACAAGGGGATTTATTGGCAAAATATGCCCAGGACAGCCCGTCCAGGGGAACCTTCCAAATTTAGAGAGACATTCCTTACTTTATCGAGTTTTCCTTTGTTTTTGAGAGCAATTGGAAACTGATCAAGTGGTTTGGGTATTTTGACAATATGTATCACCACTTATTAATGTAGTTTCTGACTCATTATACGTTGTAGGCACAGTTTGTAGAATAGAACAGGCTATGATAAAAGAAGTCGAAAATGTGGGTTTGCATGCTTTACTATTACAATTACTTCACCTGTTGTAACAATGAGAACTTAAGTATTTTATTACTCACATACGTAGCCATCAGCCTAATTTTGGCCTGGCAATCGGGAATAATCATGCCGATCGCCTTGTTGCTGCAGTTTGGAATGATCCCTGAACAAATCTCTCTTTACAGGTCAAAGCCTCACACCATTTTTTTCATCAGAGTGCTGAGGTACTCAAAAGACAATTTAACATTCCTCTGTCTGATGCACAAGGTATAATCAATTCTTGTCCAGATTGCCAGAAACAGAGTATGGGCTTAGAGTTTGGAGTAAACCCTAGGGGACTTCAAACCTTACAATTATGGCAAATGGATGTAACCCATATTCCAGAGTTTGGGTGATTGAAGTATGTGCATGACTCAATAGATACTTTTTCTATGGCTTTATGGGCCACAGCTCAGACCAGGGAGTCTGTGAAACATGTGATTAAACACATGTATGCAGCTATAATGGCATTAGGAATAAGGCATAACAATAAAACCTCAAACAATAAAAACATATAAAATAACAAACAATAAAAACAGATAATGGGCCAGATTACGTTTCTCAAAAATTTAAACATTTTTGTGTTCAACGGGGAATTCGTCATCACAAGGGCATCCCACATTCCTCAACAGGTCAAGCAATAATAGAATGCTCTCATGCAACCCTGAAGGCACTTTTGCAAAAACAAAAAAGGGGAGAGGTATTGCCCCCTAGTGAACAACCTGCAAAAGCGACTTATGTGTAAATTTTTTGCATCTAACAGGAACGAGGACAAGGCCTCCTATTGTAATTCATCATTGTTTGCTTGAATCAGGATTGAATAGCCAGAACCAGCAAGGCATCGAAGTACAGTATAAAGACTGAGACTCAGGGTAACCGAAAGGACCTGTTGAACTGAAAATGACAGGGAGAGGCTATGCTTGTGTGTTAACAGATACTGGACCTTGCTGGCTGCCACAAAAGTGGGTAAAGCCCTGGAAAGAACAGAAGACAATGGAGCAAGAGGACCTCACATCAGAAGAACCTGGGATGGTCTTTTGATAGAGCATGGGACATTTTTGGAATTTTGAGAAAAAAACATCTTTTCGCCAGTTTATCAGCCCCAGATGCTGTGGCTCTTGAGGCTGTGTATTATTTGTTTTGATTGCCATTATTATAGTTTTAAGTGTTTTAATGCCTTCTATGGCGTTTTGGTTGCTCAAAGGGAAAATGGGGAAATTGATGGGCAGCAAAATACAATGAGCTCCCCAAGTACTGTGGCTGGGTGGAGTTGGCAGGTTACAAAAGATGGCAATGACTCTGTTGTGTTATGTTAATGAAGAAACTAACTTTGGGGGGCAACCTAGCAATATAGTTCTGTGGTTGGGCGGTGGCCAATGAATACGTGTTACTAGGGCAGAAGAGACCAATCAATGTTTGGCATGCTTGGTCTATAAAGGCAGCCAGTTAACCCAAAATAAACGGCTTCATCTGAAATCCTATTGATTTGTTGTGAGGTTCACTTGCTTCCACCACTACAGGTCAGTTCTCAGATTTATGGGGAGGAGTCACTTTTTATATAAGAGGCAGGTTTCCAGAAAGGGATAAAGGTAGTTACTATTCCTAACTATCCATTTTTATCTTGCTTTGGGTTTTATGTTAGCCCCTAGGAACAGTATTTTTAACCACAAGTAAATAAATTAAGAACAGTGAAGCAGAAGAAAATACATGCGGCTACAGTGAGTGGTCTGAATTCAAACTTTCAAGTAAGAAAGAGGGAGTCTTTCAGGGTGAGTTGCACAAAATACTCTGTCAATGAACTTTATGACTGGGCTTCTAGGAGTTGGAAACAAATTGTAGCCTGTCAAAGTTCAGATTCAGTGTGATGGTTTAGATGCAAGATGACAACTTTTGGCAGTTTATAAGCAACTCTTCAGCAAGCAAAAAAGATATACAGGTGCCATGTTTTCAGAAAAATGTCATCATCCAGATCATATTCCCCATCAGTGGTAGCCAAAGTAAGAAATAAATGTTTTCCCAAGTGAAAAGGTAGAAATTTTTGGACCCTAAGGCAGATATGTATCTGCTGTAGGCTTTTGATGGGAACTAGTTGCTAGAGATACTAAGAATCTTCCCACAGCTTTTCTGTGTCTGTCTTACTTATGTCTCTTTAAATTTGTGCATGATTATATATATAATACATGTAGTGTTATGATGGACAAATTTAATTATATATCCAGGATAAGAGGGACAGAACCCTTAGCATCACAGCAAAGCAAACTGCAGAAATCTTATGTCTCCATTTGTCAGACGAAAGAAAAAAAATGTAACAGGGATGAAATTTGTTTTAGTAAAAGGAACATCCTTCATAACTTTTCTACCAACCACATACCTAAACTGTCGATAAATTTTCTGTCAGAAGAGCACAGAACAAACAGATCTTCCAAAAGCACAGCTGTAATCTGTGATCACCCTGAGAAACATGGGGTAGAAAACTATGACAAGGCCTGAAATTGTGCTTTGTTTTCCACAGGTGGAACTACAGGTAGATAATTTTCTCCCAAAGGAAGGAATTTACTTTTGTAAATAGTTAGGAAGGGAGAACTTATTGCAGTCTACTGCTTCCTCACAAGGGGAGGAGGAGGAGCAGGCACTGGTCTAGTCGCTCTGGTGACCAATGTTAGAACTAAAGAGAATGGCAGGAAGATGTGCCAGGTGGCTTAAGTTGGATGTTGGGAAGAGGTTATTCACTCAGAGGGCGATGGAGCACTGGAACAGGCTCCTCGGGGAAGCAGACATGACACCAAGCCTGACAGTATTCAAGATGTATTTGGACAATGCCATCTGACCCATGGTATGAATTTTGAGATTATCCTGTGCAGGGATACTCCTTTCTTATGACAGAAGGAGGTGTGAAATACTGAGTCAAATCCATATGTATGATGAAGTGTACTACAGACCTCTAATAGTCATATAAATCCTGCAGAAAATACCCCATGAAGGTGCCTACAGTGCTTTGGGGTTTGATCAGCAGAGGCTGGTAGCCCTCCTTTCTTGCTTGGAGTTCAGTAAGGCTAGAGAGTTTAACATCAACAGCAACTTCAGTTTGATGTTACTGAAATCAGTAGGAGAACTGCTGGAGTTGTCCCAAAGGCAGATGAAGTTCAGCATGAGTATGAGTATTTCAAAGCTTTCATAACTAGTTAAAATAAAAGGTTAATAATACTGCTGCTCTCATATCACTTCTGAAATCCAGCAGGAGGTTGTTAATATTGATATGTTTAATATATATCAAACAGGTTTCCTTTAAGTTTTTGAATCAAAAAATTCTCCATATTGTTGACATTTCTTCACTGAAATATAAGTATTGTTTGGTTTCAGAGACTGTAGAGCTCAAGATACGTTTAGTTTTAAATAATCCTACATTTAAAAAATCATCCTTCAGTCTAATATGATTGAAACTCCAGTGTGTTTTCTAATGCATTGAACTGGAAAGACTATGGATGTTGAAATATTCAAAAACATGATAGAGAATATAATGATATTTATGTGTGCATACAGGAAGGAGTGATCAAAGAAATCAGGGTGACTTAGTATGTCTTGTTATCTCATTTTATTTACTTTTCAGAACCACTCAAATATTAGAGGGGAAAAAAAATCAATTTTCACCTCTGTCATGTTCCACATTTCAATTATTCATGAATGTCAAATTTGACCACATTTCTTCATACCATCTGCTGTGCAATATTTCTGAGCCTTTATTAAAAATGTTAAAATTGTCATTGAATTTCCAAATATAATTCCCTGGTGGCTAATTCAGCTTGCTTTATTAATGAGTGAGTTCTGATGAGTAATACTAATATAACATGGCTGAATGTAAGATTAAACCATAAATTATTCCTGCTGAAGGTGATGAGATTTGAGTGTTATGTGGTTGTTAGGCAGTAACCCTCTGTATTAACCCATAAGTACACAGAGAAAAAGATGTTTATTTTAAAAAATTGGAAATGTTAATATTTTCCCCTTATTTCAGGACTATTTTGTACATTTTTTTATTTACACTAATCCTTTTCACAGTGCCTTTGTTTGAGATTATGAAAACAAATAACAGCCACTATATAATGAATTATATACATATACTCCAACTATACAAAATACATACACATACAGACAGAAATATACACATGGAACAAAAAATTATAAACCTCTATTGGAAAAGGATCTAAAATAATACTTGTTTTCAAGTAGCTTTTGACCTTATCATCACTCACATTAGAATGCTTTATGGTAGCATTTTGTTCCTGTAGCTAAATAATGCTTCAATTTTCCATGTAGTATTAGGAACTGGAAAGTAAGTTGAGTTCTGACAGACCCATGATATTTGAAATAGTGTTTGCTTGATGGCTTTGACTACTTATTTTCTCATGTGATTTTTGGTAGAGAAAAGAATAGTCAAATTGCTTTCAAAATAAGTAACAGATTATTCCATGTTCTGGCTCACCTGAAGAAAGTGAAGATGTGCATTTACAAGTGTGATTTTAGGGTACATTTCTTTTGATATATTGCTTTTAAAATCTTCCAGACTGAGCTGGTATTTAATGATTGCAATTCATGTAACATTCAAAAGCCTTTCTATTTGAAGAGTAATCTCAAGATAAAATATCTTCAAAATTTTCAGGATGCAGGACAAGAATGGTCATAAGATCATATCTAGATCCTGTGTCCAGTTTGAGCATCCCCCATACAAGAAAGACATTAACGAACTGCACAGAGTTCTGTTGAAGGCAAAGAAAATGACAGTGGCTGGAAAACAGGCCCTGCTGGGAGGCACCATTGGATAGGGACTTATTCAGCCCAGGGAAGGGATTGCTTCAGAGGCACTGGATGAGGGAAAGGCTGTGGATGTAGTCTCCTTGGACTTCAGTAAAGCCTTTGATACAGTTTCTCATAGCATTCTAGTTCAAAAACTGTCAGCCTCTGGACTGGATATGCACACACTCTCCAGGGTCGAAAACTGATTGAATGACCAGGCCCAGTAAGTGGTGATAAACAGAGTTAACTCCAGCTGGAGGCTAGTCACAAGTGGGGTTCCCCAGGGTTCAGTGCTGGGTCCAGCCCTGTTCAATGTCCTCATCAATGACCTGGATGAAGGCATTGAGTGTACCCTTAGCAAGTTTGCAGACAACACCAAGCTAGGTGGAAGTGTTGATCTGCTGAAGGGTAGGGGTGCTCTGCAAAGGGATCTGAACAGGCTTGACCACTGGGCAGAGTCCAATGGCATGAGGTTTAACACAGCCAAATGCTGGGTCCTGCACTTGGGGCACAACAACCCCAAGCAG
The DNA here is from genome assembly GCA_013389865.1 of Piaya cayana. NCBI lineage: Eukaryota > Metazoa > Chordata > Aves > Cuculiformes > Coccyzidae > Piaya > Piaya cayana. The sequence goes on from WAAB01013713.1 coordinate 8,471, forward strand.
TACTACAGACTGGGAGAAGCCTGACTGGCTAGAAAGCTGCCAGGAGGAGAAGGACCTGGGGGTGTTGGTTGATAGCCAACTGAACATGAGTCATTAGTGTGCCTGGGTGGCCAAGAAGGCCAATGGCATCTTGTCTAGTATCAGAAACGGTGTGACCAGCAGGTCCAGGGAGGTTATTCTCCCTCTGTACTCCACTCTGGTGAGACCACACCTCAAACACTGTGTTCGGTTCTGGGCCCCTCACCACAAGAAGGATGTTGAGGGTTTGCAGAGTGTCCAGAGAAGAGTTGTGAAGCTAGTGAAGGGGCTGGAGAACAGACCTTATGAGGAATAGCAGAGAGAGCTGGGGTTGTTTAGTCTTGAGAAGAGGAGGCTGAGGGGAGACCTTACTGCTCTCTAGAACTACCTGAAGGGAGGTTGTGGAGTGGAGAGATCTGGCCTCTTCTCTCAAGTGACAGGGGACAGGACAAGAGGGAATGACCTCAAGCTCCACCAGGGGAGGCTCATGCTTGACATAAGGAAATAATTCTTCACAGAAAGGGTCTTAGGCACTGAAACATTCTGCCCAGGGAGGCGATTTAGTCGCCTTCCCTGGAGGTGTTTAAGGTGCGGGCGGATTAGGTATTGAGGGGAATGGTTTAGAGATTGGTAGGAATGGTTGAACTCGATGATCCAGTGGGTCTCTTCCAACCTGGTGATTCTGCAGTTTTGTGATTCTGTGATTTGCTGACATCAATTCTGGGGACAAGATTAAGGAGACATGTATCAGTTCTTCATAACTGTTTATAGTAAGAGGACAAGAGGCAACAGGCATAACCTGAAATGAGATATTTAGATTGGGTATCAGGATAAATGTGTTCCCAAAATGGATAGTCCATCTCTTCCTTTCTATATGGTGGCATGGCTAGTTTGTATCCGTGTATATCTGTACATACAAATGAATACTTTTATAAGGAAGCACTTGAACTGTTGGTCAAAGTAGAGAGATAAGCTGTCAATGTTCTTAGGTCTGTATTTTGGCTTGTCAGATTTGGTTTGTTTTCAGTGTTCTTGATGCACCTTTCACTGCCTTTGAAACATCAAAGCTGTTTGCAAAGCCAAAAAAGCAAGATTATATTGCTGAATTTCTCAATGTAACAAACAATTATAAAGTAAAAAGTACCAATTTGTTATCTCTTTTCAAAATTATTTTTAGACCTCTTTGGTCTACATTATTGTATCAGCTAACTTGGGAAGAATGAATTCTTTCATTTCAGAGTAATGAAAAAAACAATGAATGCACATGAGCAACACAGAAAAGAGATGAAATACCAGTGGCATGACAACATGGCAATCAAGTGCCAGGCAGGACAGCTGGAAGAGCTACATGTAATAACAGCTGCTGAGTACATCAGTGGTCATTGAACATTCAGTGCTCAGCAGAGAAAAAAGTATAGCAAATAAAGGAGAAGAATTAAGTTACCTGTAAAGCTCAGGGAGATGATATTGTTTTATCAGACAGAAATATTTTGCATAAGAACATAAGAATTAGAATATTAACACTGTTTTCTTGGTGCCTTCTGGTGTTGGCATAAAAGTTTTAGAGGTACTCCATATTCCATTAATCGTAAGCAGATGAAGGAAAAGTATGGAGACAAGTAAAGTTGCATCAGTATCACAATTCTGACCCCAAACAGATAGATGTGAGGTAATTTAATATAGTAGATGTAGATTCCTCAGAATTTTTCACGCAAAGCAGAGTCATTCCAACTTGCTCCAAATTAGGTGAATAATATAATGGGAGAGGAATTTAAGAAATAAATTGTGAATTATAGAAACCACTCAGAAAGAAAAAGCAGAGACACCCGATAATTCTGTAGTCAAAGGATTTTCTGAAAGTTTCCAGAGAGGGATCAGATAAAAGGTAGAGTCAGTTTCTTATTTCTTCTCAACATATCGCTTGTCTATTAAGATATAGATTCTACAAGTTCAAAGTTGCATATAAAGTCAGAAAACTGGTGACACAATAAGTTACAGCTGGATAAATAAATAAACATTGCTTGAAAGGCCATTGAAAAGAGATCTTTGCTGACAACACAGTAATGAAGACAGAAGGGTTGATCTGTATTCTCCACCTCATGTGGCAAAACTGCCTTTGACAAAGGACTATGGCTTTTAAGAGTAATACTGTAGCTTGTTTGGGAGAAGTCATCAAACATTTTCTTGCAGAGATCTTATGTGTCTACAAACTGACTCAGTGGACCAGTTTACTTGAGAAGTAAACCCTCAGTGCTTTCCAGCTGTTCACCTACCTTATCTTCACAACAAAAGTTCCTACCAGCCCAGTTTATAATCCAGATATGGCATAGAAACAGAAGAGCTGACAAAGACAGATGGTTTGTACTTCAGATTGAACATTAGGTAAAGGCTTTTTTGCTGAGAGGGTCATTGGTCAATGGAACATGTTCTCCAGGGAAGTAGCCATGGCACCAAGCGTGCCAGAGTTCAAGGATTGTCTGCATAATGCTCTTAGACATATAATTGAATCTTAGATAATTACATGAAAGGAACTACAGGGAGCAGGAGAAGTTGGACCGATGATCCTTATGCGTAACTTCCAACTGGAGGAATTCATCTATAAGAAGGGTCGCAGGGAGGACCTGGGGAACTACAGGCCTGTCAGTCTGACCTCAGTGCCAGGGAAAGTCATGGAGCAGGTGACCTTGAGTGCTATCATGAGGCACTTGCAAGAGAACCGGGTGATCAGGTCCAGCCAACATGGGTTTACAAAAGGCAGGTCCTGCCAAACCAACCTGATTGCCTTCTGTGACACAGCGACT
>WAAB01013714.1:0-11743 GCA_013389865.1 Piaya cayana
CTGGTGATTCTGTGATTCCTTCTGCACACACAGAGCCTGGCTAGCACTGCTCCAGAAGGTGGGAGAGCAGCCTGCTTTCCCTCCACCCCACAGCCCAGGGTGTCTTACACAGTTTATCACCCAACTCTTCCTAAAGCAAAGTTTTAGTGCCGACCAAACTTCCTTCCAACAGTTAAAAACATTAAACATTTCAATGTAATATAGATTTTCCCCAGAACAGCAGAGAGGGGTAAGTATCATTTATCAAACACTTGACATTCAGTGGAAGTTTATTGCCCTGATGCTTCTGCCACCAGAGCAAAGCAGCTCCTGCAACTAACCCTTCGTTGGCCCAAGGGCCCTTCCGAGTCCAACCAGTTCCAAAAATACAAGGTCTGCATCACCACGCAGCCACCGTGGCCCTTGGATGTCTCCAAGCCAAAGCAAGGGGGTACGTCTTAAGAACTGCAAAAAAATCAAACACTGAGAGTCTTGGACTGAAAAGAAGTTGGATGAAAACTACCAACAGTTTTTTAATCCAGTACTCCTCTGTGAGGAAGATTACCATAAATCAACTTTCTGCACACACATTTCGTAGTGGTGAAACCCATGAGACAGGAGAATATAAAAACTTTTACGTAGATTGGACAAAACATTACAAATCTTGGGGTTTTATCAGTGTCTTCCTCCAAGGTTTCAGAAGAAGAAACTTATTTTTGGAAGTCCTCAGCTGACAGCTGAAATTTTAAAGAAAAGAGAATTCTATGCAGCTACATTAATATTTTTATTTAAATCGTCTCACAGGTAAATATCTTCCTTTATCTCCCTTCTCCTTTTAAATAATCAACTTGAAATATTTATGATCCACCAAAGGATTAATGCAACTGAGCCAAACCTGCAAGAAGTCTCTATGATGCCATTTGATTTGTCAGAAATTTTGAAAGAGCCTGAAGAAAATGAAGGAATTTGCATTAACGCCAGATCCTGCCTTAGGGCTCCGAGATCCTTGACACTGAGGCTGAATCTGCAGCTTTGGGGCTGACGTCTGGGAGTTTGAAATTCGAGAGGATGCAGGCAGATGTATTGGCTATCAGTGAGGTTCTAATAAGCTCCATTCCCCGATGACTACGTGCACGGTTTAAAGGAAAAATTATTTAATGCAGGACAATGGACTAAAGCAAAATCACTGTTCTCTGTAAGCTGACTCAGACAGGACTTGTTTGGTTTATTTGCTGAGAGTCACTTGGTATGCGTGGTCCCAGTTCTAATTAACACCCCTGGCAATCACCGATTTTAATCTTTCTGTACTATTTTAGCTCAAGTCCAAGCTGCCCAAAAGGAGGTTTTTTTCTCTCTTTTGTCTCCCAAATTAATTAACAGTTGCTGTCCATTTCTCATTTGCTGCTGCTTCAACATGCATGCACAACTCTGAATTCCAGGGACGTGGTTGTGCTGACAGTTCGCACAGGTTCTGAATTCAACTCGACACTTAACCAGCTTGTCTTTACTTTAAATAAACCACCTGCACGAGCTGCTCTGGTAGCACCGTGGGCCAAGGCTGCAAGGCACAGACACTGTTTTCATAGACTAAGAACTGATAGTTCCTTGCCCTTCAGACACCATCATGCTTGTCTCCACGTACTTTTCAAGGACGACTATTGGTCTCCCGGATCCTCAATTGCTCTTCTGGTTAAAATTTTGCTCTTCTGTCTTATTGCCCAGCAGTCACCTGAGCTGCACTGGACAAGCGAAACGTCTGCGCATCCAACCTCTTGAGAGACAAAGAAATCTTCACAGAATCACAGAATAATTTGGGTTGGAAGGGACCTTAAAGCCCATCCAGTCCAACCCCCCTGTGATGGGCAGGGACACCTCCCACTGGATCACGGTGCTCAAGGCCCCAAGGTTTCATTTTTCTTGTTTTTAAAAACAGCTTCCAAAACGTTGCTGATTTCTAGGAAATCTGGGTTTGCAGCCCGTTACGGTGCTAAGAACCTAAAGGAATCCTGAAGTGAATTTTGCTGAGACAAGGAGAGAATGTCATCTTGCTAATTAGAAGAGGTTCTATCATTGAAGACCTTGGAGCTATTTTCGGGCTGTTTAGCAATTAGGGAAAACTACTGAACGCATCTCCAAAAGTTATAAATAGACCACGACTGCATTCCATTATTAAATAATCCATCTACCGCGCAGCAGCTGTGCGGCTCCACTAGTCCATCCTCCACTTTCACAATAGATTAACTCCACAAATTCGCTCCTCCTGACTCTCACAGACAAAAGGTATTATACAGGAAAAAAACTATTCCAAGGAGAAATAAAACCAGAGGAAGGTGAAGTTAAAAACCACTCACATCAGCGCTTGGATGCGGCAGAGCTCAAGGCACAAAGCCTGCTGGAGTCAGAGAGCAAACCTGACAGCATCCAAGGCACACGGCTTCTAGGAAAGGATCCCTGGAGCACCACATTAGTCCCTAGACTCTTCCCAATCTTTGTTCCAGCAAGGATTAGAGGGATCAAAAAAAAAAAAAAAGCCAAACCCCTGATCTTAGTAAAGAGATGGAGATGCTCCGGGTACAGTTTGTGCGCTCTCTGACCTTGCTAACACAGCTCAGGGTTCTCAGTGAAGCAAACAGAGAGAAATGAGTGTTTGATAGGAATGGTTGGACTTGATAATCCCGTGGGTCTCTTCCAAACAGGTTGTTCTATGATTCTATGATCTGTTGTGCACTAAGTCTTTTTCTAAGGAGATGGCACTAAGGCTGTAGTCCCATATGACAGTTACAGCGGTGCCACCACCCACAGCAACATTAATTTGTGAATCTAGATGATAATTCCTTTTTTTTCCAAGAGGCTTATTCCGCTTTGGTGCAGAACATGAAGCCTTCCCAGCTCCACTCTGCAGAGTTCTGGGAATATCATAGAATCATAGAATAACCAGGTTGGAAGAGACCCACCAGATCATCGAGTCCAACCATTCCCACCAATCACTAACCCATGTCCCTCAGCACCTTGTCCACCCGTCCCTTAAACCCCTCCAGGGAAGGTGACTCAACCCCCTCCCCTTGCCAGCCTCTGACACTGCCCAGTGACCCTTTCTGTGAAATTTTTTTTCCTGTTGTCCAGCCTGACCCTCCCCTGGTGAAGCTTGAGGCCATTCCCTCTCATCGTGTCCCCTGTCACTTAGGAGAAGAGCCCAGCTCCCTCCTCTCCACAACCTCATCTCAGGTAGTTGTAGAGAGCAATGACGAGGTCTTCTTGGATTTGAGGAATGCCAAAAGATCCTTGGGTTTCACCCTGGCACTCTCCCAAGGAAGGGAAGTTGGTGATTTATAGGAAAAGGCAGCTATAAAAAGCCCTCGCTTTCCTCAGTTCTAATCGGCTCCAGCACCATTGCCCTTTTCCATTCGCTTCCCCTCCAGAAATCTTTTTCAGATACAGCGTTTGCAGAGTGCAGGACGGACTCCGTCTGTTTGTTTCACCATTTCCCCTCCAAAAGAAAAACTTAGGAACACAGATAAGGAGAACATAGAAACTCAGATCCTAGTAAAAGCCTCTACATGAATCATAGAATATTCTGGGTTGGAAGAGACCTTAAAGGTCATCTGGTTCCGACCCCTCCCCGCTGCAGGCAGGGACACCTCCCACTGCAAAAGATAAGCAGAATTATTCTCTTCCACAAGCCAGAGTGCACTTATACATAAACCAGGTTCAGTCTTAATGACCCTGAACCCTATAAACCTGCTAAACTCCCTCTTCACCTGCTCGTGCTGCTCCTTAAAGAAACATTAAGATAGCATAAAACAAAATAGCTGCAGGAGAGCCTGGCCCTGCAAAGAAATCCCCTTCTCTACTCCATGATGTAGAAATTCCTTAGGTAGAAATACCTAAATTACAGGTATTTCTTGGTATAGAATTGCTGTCTGAATAATTGTTTCTGGTGCTGAAATTAGCAGCACTGGCCTCCAGCGCCGCGAAGCAAAGGGATCGGTACGATATTAAGGACACGCTGACACTACAGAGCAAGGCAGGGGTACAACATGCAAGTGATCAGAGAGCCATCCAGTGGACCACGAGGAAAAGGAAGAAAAAGGCAGCTCGGAAAGGGAGATGAAGTTCTATCTGGAGGATTAAATACCATTCCCCTCTGCTAGGTATTTTTTCCTATATTTATCTTTATCGTGGGCAGAGACCAACAGATAAAACAATCGTTATTTAGAGAATGGCAAAACGCAGAACCTGAGATTTGTGCAGACTGCTCAGGTGTTACAGGGCATATTTTCCTAACCTGGAGCATCATCTCTACTTGCTCCTTCCACAATAAAAATAGCAGGGAATTTTTTTCCCCTCCCCTTTCCTAATACCCCGATACTATTTCCATCCATTTCTGCCTCTGTCGTCTTATTTTTATACTGAAAATTCCTTCATGGATCAAATATTCATAACCAATTACTCTTGATCAGTCTTCACCTACTTCTGCACCCTCGATATGAGAGAAAAAATGAGCTTTCTTTAAATAGATTTTGCCCCTGCAGAGCCTTCGCTTTATTTTAATCTGAAACAGCGCACATTTAAACCAGCAAGGCACGAACAACCCCTCACACCTTAAAAATATTTACTACCTAAACTCCTCCCTTCCGACACGTTCTCAGCCTTTATCAAAACAGGATTTACTGTTATGGGAAGGTTTCTGGAGTAGGAAACAGCAGTCAGTTAACAGAGAGAGCAGGGGAAATAAAAAAGCCTCCGTGGAATTAATATTTACACTAGAATTTATTTACATTTTTCCCCACCAATTTTTAAATTTACTTCATTTTAAGCAACGGGATATTGGTTTTCACCTTGTTGTGAAGAGTATTAAAACAAAAGGTGTATTTTACCCCACCAAAAGGCATGAGATTTTAATTGAAACTGTCTGAAATGTTTAAGTAATCACCTAAGACTTTGTCAAAACCTACAAAAGTGGAAAGAGAAGGGACTTGCAGCTGCCAGAATCCCTGATGGGGGAAAAAGGAGAGATCTCTGGATGGGACACAGGCTAAGGAGTCCTCCCCTTGGTGCCTCTGTATTACAGAAAAGGATGTGAGTTTATTTGCTGTCACAAGCAAATGAGTTCCTAGATACCGTGGGCAAGAAATAAAAATATAACCCATCATTCTGAAAAAAAAAAAAATTAAAAAAAAGGGTGTTACTGAAATAAGCTGCAGTTATAATTAGCTCTCTTCTCCAGGTTACTCTGCCTTTCCGGAGCATCCCATGAGCTCACCTTTGATAAAATAAATGGCACGTCGTTGCCTCAACCTGAACTTGCAAATTGTTGGAGCAGTGCGGCTGTTAACACAAAATGAGCATTTCCGAGAAGTGATTGAAGCGTTTTGACCTCGATAGATCCCTCCATATGGATTTATGCTTACAGGTCCTACTGTTCTATACTTGCGTGAGGAGGAGAGCAAGAAACAGTGGAAGCACCAGCTAAAAGAATCAAGAGTGACAGGGCTCAGCTGCTCGTTGGAGGATGTCTCTGTACCACTTCCATGCGATGTCCACCTCCACACCGCCTCCTGGGAACATCGCTCGCGTTACTTCGGAATTGTGGTTCTGTACAAATACAATCCTAAAAAAAAAGCTACTCTACATAAAAGAAACTAACGGCTTTTATGCGCAAAAGAGAGAATCCTGCTCTACTTCAGCATTCCCGGGATGACCAGAGCAGGGGTGGCTGCCCCATCCCTGGAGGGGTTCAAGGTCAGGTTGGATGGGGCTTGGAGCCCCTGATCCAGTGGGAGGTGTCCCAGCCCATGGGACTGGATGGGCTTGGAGGTCCCTTCCAACCCAAACTGTTATATATACAGTTATTTTACACCAAACCAAGTTGTTTATATAAAGATATACACCTGATGTCCGAATGGTGCTGATGCCGCACGCTTACAGAACAAACCAGAGTGATATTTGTTTTATATTTCTACACACCTCACAGGTAAATTCCAATTACATTTTGCCTTTTTAAGATCAAGACAAGGTCTTTGGTCTACGCCGTTTCTACCATACATGGAATTCCTCAGAGAACCACTGAACTTTCCTGACAGAAGATAACTTTGAGTGCTATTTTAAACACAGCTTGAAAATTTTATTACTGCTTTTGATGAAAGAAAACATAGTATTTACACGCTGTTTAATCATCAAAAATATATGTAGGATTGAAACTAGCGGATTAAGGTATAAGAGGTACTTAGCGAATTGACTGTTATTTTATTCAGTTTATATTGCTGTGTTATATTTAGCGAGCAGAAATAGAATCATAGAATCACCAGGTTGGAAGAGACCCACCGGATCATCGAGTCCAACCATTCCCATCAATCTCTAAACCATGTCCCTCAGCACCTCATCCACCCACAAAAAATTAAAATTTACACGGAAAGGCACAATACCTGTGCAACTGCAAAATCTAAGTGACCTTAATGAGTTTGAGCCCTAGATTTACAACACAAGCTGGAACATAAATAAAAAATTAATTCTTCAGGTTTTCTGATCAGTTGGTCCTTGTTTAAAGTAGAAAATACATTTCACAGAATCATAGAATCACCAGGTTGGAAGAGACCCATTGGATCATTGAGTCCAACCATTCCTATCAAACATTTGTACTCACTGAAACAATTACTTAAATATCACTAGATACTGGTGATCTATTCTTTTTGATTGGAGTTGACCCATGGGTACCTTATTTTATTAGGACTGAGTCAGTGATAATTAATTAATATTTGTATGGAAGTCTGGGATGGTTCTAGAGGGACTCGGTTTGGGAGAAGCTTTGATATGTTGAAAGGACTCGTGAACGTGGTGAAGAGAACTCAACAACACAACCTGATCCTGATGGACATAGAATAGATGTTATTCCCCCTCCCCAAAGATTGCTCGTCGTGCTGAAATGAAACGAGATTCCTGAATTTTAAAACATGGAAGACGATAATTCATGTGAAAATGTCACTTCAGGTGCCCTCTGACAAAACACTTAAAGGTCAGCGTAATTTCAATAATTCTTTAGATTAATTTAAAGCAAAATGCCTGGAAGAGGTCGAGAAGTCAGCTCATCCACTGGAGTTCAGGGCTGATAGTTATACCCCATCCACTGCTGCAACAATCATTTCTATCCTTTATGCACAGCCAAAAACTCTAAGTATTTTACTCAAATACTTAATTTTTTTATCCTAACATAAAACTACAATACGAAAGCCTGAACCTAATTAATCTAAAAGCTCCAACCAAAAAGAAAAATGGACCAATCACAGATATCCTTGAAGCATTGGATAATCCAAAAGGAATCGGCGTAAGAGGAATACCAGGCAGCTAAATAAAAAAACATTTAATAGGCGTAATCTCTCATCTAATGCTTCTTTGCAGAGATACAGAACGTGAATGCCGTGCTTTGCTCTATGAAAAGGGGCAATTCAGTAATAACACTACTCCACAATCAGCTTTTATCAGAGTCCCCATTTTATCAAACAAACACGCGCTTATCCATAAAAGCACAACACTCAGTCCAAAAGAATTAGTGGGGAAGTGCACCCATAACACTACTAGAGAGTAGAAAAGAGGAGCAAGTCATATCTCACAAATTTAAAATGTGTTTAATCTCAAATCAGAGGGACTTGAATAAAAAAAAAATTAACAGCCACTTCTAAAGTACCTTTTCTTCTGATTGTGTAATTTCATAGGAGTAAAGCATTTTCAATTTGTTTTTCCCTCAAGTCTAGGGATTGTTTGTCAGTTTATTTGTGTTAATGTAAGAAAAAAAGATCAATACAGCAATATATAGCAAGTTTTCTCTCATTCAACAGAGTCAAAACCTCACAAAGCCGATTCAGACCCCTAGCAGCAAAACGAGCTGCAATGGGAACAGCCGCTCACCGCGCTGGGGGACAAACACAGACCTGCTGACACAGAAATGAGACAAAACATCTCACAGAAGTACAGTTACTAAAGCAAGAAAGATAAATAGAAATTCTTTGTAGAGAACTTCATAGAAAATTAGGAGTGATAACACAATTTATCATCCTTTTATACAGAAAAACACTCGTTTTATTAAGATTACAAGATGCTTGGATGGTCACCGAATGCCTGAGATCCACCTTTTCATTGGGGAAGTGTAAATCCATCACAAAACGTCCTACTGGGCTGGTCCTGCATTCACCAGTGGTTCACACGCAAAAGCATCTCACAGGGTTGGTAAAGAGGAAGATTCACTCATCCTAGTAAAATATATCAGTGTGTGTACCAAAACATCTCCCCACGCCTTGCCAGCCTCCTGTTTGAAGTAGCACTTGGTTTCATTGCTATTCACTAAACCGATCTTATTACTCCAGCTAAATATTAGAAGGAAAACACAGAACACAGCAAATAGTCACGTAATAACCCTCATTCATGTTCAAGTACGTTAAAAAGGCAAGAAATAACTGGTATGTACAAGTTTCCACAGAGAAACACAGTGCTAATTCTTGCCCCTCAAAATAAAATTATTCCAGAAGAAGAATTGCAGCAACAGACATAAAAAACACCAAAAAAATTGCAAAAAAACCCCTTGTCCTCACTCCATGTTGAAATACGGACATGAGAACAGTAGAAAGCATTGAATGCGGTAACAGAGCCTCTCCAGACCGAAAATCAGCAAACATTGTTGGACACCCTTAACCTCACACACATCAATTTTCATAAATCCATTATTTAATTTCTCTTATTATTATTAGAAACCCAAGAATTACCAAACGCCTCCCCTGCAGGGACGATGATGCCTTTTGTTCACTACAAACTCGTGCAACGACTCACATCCAGAACGGAAGTACAAGAACCACCATTGCAAACAAGTAAGAGACAACGTAGTCACAGAGCAACTTTTCTCCCAAGTATTTAGGGGTTGGTTTATTCCACGCCACTTGTTACTTGATGTCCTTGATGAAAATTGCATTCTAACACAATAGTTGAACAATATCCAGGAAGATGCGCTCCCTTTCTTATGTATTTATGCATACAGAGACCTCAGATATTAAATTTAAATAGTTAACAGTGGTCACTCATCCGCCACAGGAACAAAGAGCCCTAGAGGTGTCTGACACCCTTCTCGAAGTCCCTCCTGCTGCCCCAGCAGACACCATCTCCAGCCCTTCTCAACCACCACTTCAATAAAGCAGCTTGGTTATTCACTTCCCCCATTCCCCTAGCTCAACAGGGAATAAACTGAATTCAAATGTGGTTACTGGTACGTGAAAACAGCACTGAAAAAAATTATCTCTTGCAAAGCTTTATCATTTCAAGTTGATATAAACACAGAATTCCTTCAAGGTGCTTCTGGGGGTGTGTAAGGTCTGCTCTTACATAGGAAAAGGCAAAACACCAAGGTGCAAAAACCTTCATCTTTGGCTCCAGCATGTATTACAAGATAGGAGACAGCAGAGAACGGCAACTGGAGCAGAGAGGATAAGGGAGAAACAAACAGATCTGAGAAATCGCAGCTGATTCATCTTCAAAGTACCATTAAAACAAAGAAAAATTTCTTTCTGTTTTAAATCAAAGCTAACTACGTAAATCCGTGTTGTGCCCATGAAGTAAGATAAGGCTCAGAGAAGGCTCTTGTTGCCAAGCTCAGCTGGCTAGTTCAGAGACCAGGGGCTGGGATCTATCTAGACAAGCTTCCTTCAGCAATCACCGTTTCCAGAAGAACTCTATTTGTCACAGAAATCTAAGCAAGAGGCAAGAAGCCAAGCTTACACCCCCCCCTCTCCCCAGCGCACATCCCACTTGGCGTTTAACTCAATGCCAAAGAAGTTCTCTTCCAAGAGCCGCCTCAATCTCCGTGGGCAGCCGCCTAAAGCATCGTGTTTCCCGTTAGGAATCTACAATGTGACTGACATTTGGAGCAAACCACTTCATCCTGGTCAGACTTCATCCACCTCCACTCACCGAGACCCCCAAAGGGCGAGACGATTCCCAGGTCTTCGAGCAGTGGATGTTGTCGTCTGATCAAACCTCGGGACACAAAGCAGCAGCGCTGGCACCAGCTCCTAGAAGGAAATAACAGAAGTTTAGTGTTTTGCTGATTTCTGAAAGAAGATTGCAGCCACAGCTGCTCTGCAAGCTGAATCACGCTCTCCACTGAGGGAAAAGGAGACATCTTGGAGGAGATGGGCTGAGGCAGCGCTGCCAGCTGCACCACCACGTAGAGGGCACGTTTCCCATTCCGTGAGCGGAGATAAACAGCCCTGCAGAAACCACACGGGTCCTTCAAGAACTTCAGGCACCAACAAGCCCTTGTAAATTCTGCTGGTTTATTGTTCTCGGTGTTTAACTCGGCTCCTATCAGTCGTGGGTGAGTGAATAGGTCTGGAAAGAGGGTGATGAAGATTTGTCTGGCTTCGCTGGGGGGTGGCATGAACGGCAATAAATCACATCAACAGGATCCCGTGACTGTGATTCACAGACACCGCACTGGGAAGGATCCCTTCAAGAACAAACCATCCTGCCTTATAGAACCACGTACTCACCTCTTCCTTGTTTTTTCCATGGTTTTTTGGCTGTGAAATTTGTTGGTTTTTGTGTTTTCCTCCCTCTAAAAGTACAAGGCAAGCAATAAATGACTTTGATATAATAATACTTATCAACCCTAGCATAGGCATATAATGCTGAGCAAGCCTTCCAGCTGAAAATAAGACTGGAAGAATGACTGAGCAGAAATAACGCATGAGTTTGTCCTAATATTACATTCCCTTTGAATCCATTTATGGCTAGAGGCAGATAAAATACAGCTGTTTCTTCAGATGCAAACACAGAAGATTTTATACAGAAGGGAGAAGAGTTCATATCATAAGTAGCTGCATGTAAAGCCTGACAAACGTGGCTCAATTATTTCTCCCAGTGTTCATTTCTGGGTATATCATTATTAATTTGGTTTGCACTTAAACTTCTGCTCTGAATAACCTTCAATTTTGAGGTAATAATTTCCACGCGAGCGGCCAATCATTGATGATGACAAGTAAACATTCTCAAGTAATCTTTGCTGCGAAATTTAAATGTTAAATGAACCCTTTGAAATGAATCCTCAATATTTAAACAAACCCAAATCAGATTGGGGCTCACACTGTCCCCATTAGAGGCACCTTATAACCACGTAGCTTTCCTTTGATACCCATGGGAAAACCGTAATTTTTAAATGATACCCAACACCTGGATGAGAATTGACACGTTAAACACACAAGAAAAAAAAAACCAGTATCTCTTGTTCTTTGTCATCTCCCCTCACCAGCTACTGCTTTGATGGTTTCTCCCTCAGAAAATGAAAATGTGCCGCGTGTCATATGTAGGAGTGAAGGGAAACAAAACGCAATAAACAGATCCAGAAAAGACTACTTGAAGGATGCGTAATAGATTTTCTCTGCCTTTTTGCTATAACACCACAGACCTGATGCTCAGCCAAACTAAACCAGGGTGACACCATCACAAATCACTACTTGTTATTTATCTATTAATTATCCCCGTTGTGGCTGCAGCAAACGAACTTCTTGTTTACCTCACATCTTTATAGCAGCTTCTAGTACTGAAAAGGGCTCCAGGAAGGCCGGGGAGGGGCTCTGGATCAGGGATGGGATGAGGGGAATGGTTTTAAGATGAAAGAGGGGAGATTGAGTGAGATCTTAGGGAAAAACGTTCCCCTGGGAGGGTGGGGAGGCCCTGGCATGATAAAATGGTTGGAGTTAGAAGGAACCTCCAAGCCCCATCCGAC
>WAAB01013715.1:0-35149 GCA_013389865.1 Piaya cayana
ACCTGGGGATTCTATGATTTTTTGCCTCCTTTATGATTCACTTGTCTTTCAGTCTCCATTTACTTTATTGCTTCTCTCTTCTCATTAATATCCCATTTGACAGGGACCTCAATCAGATAATCTTACTGGAATAAAACTTCCTACACTCCACATACCCATACTTGTTATTGCAGCTGATGAGTTTTTGTTCTCACTGCTGCCTCCCTTACCATTTGCTGGTCAGGTTTGTGTCTTTCTGTGTTCTTGTTTATGGCTTCCTCCTTTTCCTAATATCTCTTTTTGTGTTGAGAATGTCCTTGACCAGACAACTTGAAGGAGCAGACTCTCTCCTTCCACGTATCTTTACAATTAGCACATAATTGAAAAATATTATCAGTAACTGCGTTACAAAAGAATATAGAACACAATATAGCAGAAAAATGAAAAAAACCCTTTATTTTACAGTTATACAAATAAAAAACAATCCCCATAGCTTTACTTGAAATATTATTAATGATTTCAAACATAACAATCCTGACACAATGCTGTCGATTCTTTAAACCACAAAAATTGTATTACATACATTCAGTAGCAATAGTACTGTGCAGGAATGAAGCTCTTGGTAAATGCTCTTCCTTTATTTTATGTACATTTAGAACAATTGTGCTTTTCTGTATACAAAGTAACAGTGCTCTTAAAAATAAAGATGTGCAATTTTGGAGTTACATCCTGAAATATACTAACCTAGATCCCCATCTAAATCCTAGGCATATATCTCCCAGGAAAGTCACTGGAATGAGTGCTCAGCACTTTGCCAGATCAAATACTAAAAAAACATACTGAGCCACATTTGGTTTTTTTCAAACTGCAGTCAGTTAGAGAAAGGTGCTGACTTCAAGGACATGTCACTTAGCAAGAGAATGGTACAGCCTTTATTGCACATCAGATTTTGCAAACCAGCCAAAGTTTGAAAGCTTCGGCAGATCTTATTCCTAGAGATTGGCTCAGAGCTATGGGAGAGAGAACAGTCATGAATCCATTATTTTAATGAAAAATTAAAGACAGAGATGACATGGAATCATTAACATGTACAATAAACACTGTATGATAAATTTATCTAAATTAAATCAAGCTGTTTGATGTAAAGCTGCCATAAAATTTGGAAAAATACACACTGTCTGCTGTTTTGATGTAGCTTCCAGTTCTTATTAGCATACATTTGGAACTATAGCTGGCAATTGCTATGACTGATGTGAAGATAAATTGAGGAACATTCAATTGATAGGCATTCTTCATCAGGATATCATTACAATATTTGGGATTATTCTTCTTTTTATATTATCTACTTTGTTTTATTTGTTGACATTGCAGGACAGTAAAAGTGATACTCATAATAAAGCCTGTCTATCTGATCTGTGCTGTAGGCAGCACAGGAAGTGTGAATAAACAACAGAAATTATCCAAGACAGCTATGGGGGCTTGAGCTGTAGACTGCTGCGCAGTGAAGCATCATCAGGTGAAATCTACTCCACTTGTAAAGCCCTTATACAGCAGCTAAACCTTTGAGATTATGCCCTGTGTCACTTACAGGGATAGGCAGTCACACAGTGGAAGTAACCTGTTGTATTCATTCAAGACCTGGTGTGCCTCAACAGAAATGCATGAAGAGCCCCAGGGCAATACAGAGCCAGAAGGTGTAGGGTAAGCTGTGAAAAGGGTCTCTGCAATTCATCCACTGCTACAGCCTCCCAACAGTATGAGACCTAACAACCACAGCCACATCACTGAAAAGGTAAAGGTCTGGGAATATCCCACCTCAGATCACCTTCAAGTAACCAGTAACTGTTGGTCATAAACCACCTCAAAAACATGACGATTTGTAGCACAACAAATCACACACCAGGAAGCACCAGAAGCTTTGGGCTCCACATGGACACAGCCCTTATGCAAGAGCAATAAAATAAAATGATTCCTAGTGCTTGTGAAAACCTGCATGGGTAAAGACTACAATAGTTACTTGCCTCAGAGGATAATTTGAAACCCATCACTCATTACACTGCACTTCAGGTCAAGATACAGCTGAGGCAGGAGACAGCTAAAGTGAGAAAACCTGTGCTTTTGGCATGGAGGCCTGGTTACCAGTTTCAAGGTAGAGTGCTATGAGACGGATGAAGGAGGATGATGATAGACAGCCATGATTTCATACCTCATGGTGCCAGAGGTGTGCAATATTGATGTTGGAAAGCCTGCATGAGAGGAGGTTAAGGCCCAGCATTGAGAAGATATGGGCAAACTGTTGTCTTGAAAATAGACACTACTGTCATTTCTTGTGCAAAACCAAATTGGTGAAACCTTGTCCTGTATTACCCTGTTAGATTTATTGATAGGGTAAAAATTTAGACTCCATGGCTTGTGTACTGAAGTTAGCTTCAGTCACAGAAAATCAAATGTGAAGCTTGCAAAACAGGCTCAGGCCTATTCTTCATCTGCAGACCTTCAAAGACAATTTTTCTCATCTATCTTCCTATTTACATCTCATTATTTTCTCTCACTCTGTTATGCAGGTTTTGTATCTTAATATATGCCACACAGACACTCCAATATGTCCTACTCCCCAGTAATTTCTTGTTCTCTTTTTTGAAAAAGAGTAAAAGAATTCTTGGTTTTGCTGATAAAGAAGATTGATGCCCAGAATAATCACTATGAGATCATGTAAGTCTGTGTTACTTCAATTACACACCAGAACATCGAACTGATAAAAAAAAGAGGTATATTAGAGAGACCTATCACTTAATACCATTAGAAATTTAAGTATTAAAATAACTGTTTGATTAACAGTTCTTTTATTTTCCATTTAATTGACTAGGTCTTTTTTTCTTCTTTAGATGTGTTTCAAAGTCACCCGAGTTCCTTTAGACTTTGTATTTTACTTTCAGTTGGGAAAAATAAAAGAATATGCATACTTGAAATAGATAACCATTGAAGATTTTTCTGAAGAATGAAGTTCTATATGCAGAGTCAGTAAAAAAAGTTTTGCTTTGAGATGCTTAATTCAAAAACTTAAACAACATAAAAAATATATTCCCTTCAGCAACAAATAAACATCATACTACACCTACAACATTTCTTCAAGTAAAGGAAAATATGTGTGTATGACAAATCTTTGGTAGTAAAAATAAGGGCACCTTCTTGTACAACTTCAAAGCTGAACACAATAGAAAAAATTTTTAAATGCATTAAAAATGATCTTTGAATATTTCCATGTAAAGGGTATTGACAGCAGTAACTAGAAAAAAAAATAGGACTTTGTGACAGCAGGATACAATACAACGATTGACAAAATATGTGATGCTTTCCGCCACCCTCCCACTCTTCTGATTTTTTCCTTAAGACAACTCTGTAATTATTCATAACATCCTCAAAATCCTTTAATGGCTCCAATACCCAAAACCAACAAACCCCAATCAACAGCAATAAAAGAGAAACAAAAGCTGACATTATAATACAAGATTAGAAACTCTAACTGAAGGTGTTTACTGATTTGTTTGATCTTACAGACTTTGCTTTCTCTACTTGATTCCATCATAACATGTTCCGCCAAAGCTTGGTTTATTTGCTCAAGAAAATAATCCATTCACTGTAGATTTCTTCTGTGGGCTGTCTGACCACAGGGCAAGTCAGCAGTAATTAGGTTATATTTCACTTCTTTAATTCTGATGAATGTGTTACTGGATCCTGTAAATACTAATGAGTATATATTTGCTCCTAGTGGAAGTGGCACTTACTTAGACCCTTCCAGTCAAGCTAGCTTAGTTGTAAAGCACTTTACAGGTATAACACTTAGTTATATACTTCTGAAAAGGAATTCTTTTTCCCATGGCTTATTGGATATCGAAACATATCCTCGCTGGGTTCCCATTGCCATTCCACAACAACTTATCATGACGCATTGTCTTCTGTACTTTGTATTTTACTTTACATGTGCTTTATTGCTGTAAGCATCTTCCTGTTGTTAATTTAAGTGCTCCTCTGTGATGTAATACATACAATGTTTTAAACTCTAATGGCATCCTATGAGGACTAGCATTAGAAAAGTACCGATACTTCAGATCATCATAATAATGATATTTGACTGGCTTTCCATGTAAATCCTTTGGAAATGGCCAATATCCATACAGGTGAATCTCATCACAAAATCTGGTGGCAAGTGTGTACATGAGGAGACCAGTGCTGGGTCGTTTAATGTGGACCTTGTTTGTCAGCCAATAGCTGCAAAGAAAGAAAAAGTATATAATGAAATTCTCATACAGTTTCATGTG
This sequence comes from Piaya cayana, assembly GCA_013389865.1. Lineage (NCBI taxonomy): Eukaryota > Metazoa > Chordata > Aves > Cuculiformes > Coccyzidae > Piaya > Piaya cayana. The sequence continues at coordinate 4,299 of WAAB01013715.1, forward strand.
AATAAATCTTGTAAATTTACTTTATCTATTCATTTTGTATGATAAAAAGCATAAAGGATGACAATGTTTTGGTACATTTTAATTCTACCTAGAAGCAAGATCTTATTTAACACAGTGCTGAAGAAAAATTAGCCAATTAAGGTTCTTTCTTCAGGCTTTAACCCTAACAGGAAATCACAATCTTACAAATGCTAGAAAAGTGTAGCTATCTTCCTTAGGCAGACCAGGGAACAGTCCCTTGCCATGAACCTTGACTTCTTGCAGCATCTAATTCAGCTCATCAAGTCAGCCCTACACTCAATACTGGATTGGCCTAGTGATTATTTCACAGATTGCTTGTTGCAATAGAAGTGAAATGGAAATAATAAACATAGCACATTATGAATGTAACTTTTGGAAGTAAACAGAAGTGAAACTTTAATTACTTTGCTTGCGAGTAAGTATATGAAACTTCCTGTTCACTAATGGCAGTCTCCAGGAAAACAAAAGATTACACTAATAATTTAATAAAGGTTTTGGTTTGTACTGTACAGTACCCAGATCCAGCTGAAGCCATGGAACAGTTTTCCTGAGTCAGCAACCACATGCCTGGTTGATAGTTTAAAAGCTCAAAGTTCTCAAATGGTGGGTAGCTGCAGAAGGAACAGGGGAACTGAACTGGATTCCACCATGTAGCTCGTATCGGTATCTTCAAAATCTGCCACCAACATTGTTTTACATCCCCAAACTTAAAAAATAAAACTTCATTAAAATGATGCCAGTGTATTCCTGGTAAACTGCTTTTTCCAAGTCTGATTCAATGTAAAGTGTTTGCTGGTACTTTATAGGAAAAAAAGGGTATCTATGAACTTTAACCTGGTCATTCTGCTGGCTTAGATAAGCAGCAGTCACACAGACAGTTACACTGGTCAAACTGTGGGAATAAATGTTGGCAATCAAGGGATGTAGGCATTTTGTTACATAGCAACACCACATAAACTTGAATCATTGCATTACATCTATATTCTTTTTTAGCTGTAGGCTGCAAACCATAGCCTAAACAGGGCATCAAAGCCTCATCAAACCAGAATTAGCCTTTTACTAATTAGGGTTACAATAGACTTAGGAACGCTTGAATACAAACAACTTGATTTAAAGGCATTTAGTCATGTAGGACCTACCACTATAGGACAACATAGCAAAAATACCTCTTCAATCAAAGCTCAAAGTCTTAAAAGTATCACATGCTGTGTAACATTAAAAACAACATTGAAACATCTAGTTTCGCTTCCTGCCAGAACCACAGAGCCTAAGGGCTGATGTTTGTGAATCACAGATATAATATGCATGTGAAAGATAACTTTTTTTTTGCATTGTACTCAAGTACAAAAGCTGAAGGACTGCAAGTAGAAAGCAGTTCTAGGCTGCTGATTGCTTTCTCAAAGCCAACAGGTAGAATGACTCAGAATTCTCTTCTGCTGTAAAAACACAGGATGATAAAAAGCATATTTAAGAAGAAAATGCAATGGGGAATATTTACATGTACAAATGATAAATGTAGTATTTTTTCATTGTTTTCATAAACCTGATATATCAGACAAGTTTCTGAGATAAAATGCTAAGTAGTTTTCTGCCTGAGAATCTGCAAAATTTTAAAGCAAAACAAAATAAAGGAAAGACTTCAACTCCAGACAATTATATATGAAATGTTCGTTTATGGAAAAGTTATAGAAGAAACAAATCTGACCACTTTCATGCTCAGAATATAAATGCAGCAAAAAAAAATCAGAAGTGGAAGCTAATTATTTAATCTTTGCAGAGCTGATATTTGTGTCTTTGAAAGTCAGTACCCACTCTAATCATACACAGTCAATCATCCACATGAGTGTCTCTAGCCCAACACTAGTCAAACCTGATGCATCTGATGCTACATGGCAAAACAATCATCCCTGTGAATTTCAGCCTTCCAGGAAACGGAATGGCAGTCAAAGAAATTAATAGTAAACAGGTGGATCTAAATATTTTAAAAAGGACACCTCTTACTTAAGAGTTTCTGTACAGAAATAAGTATGTAATGAAGGAATAAGATATAATAAAGACCCTCTCAAAATATTAAAACATAAATGCAAATCTTTTTTATTTGAGATCAATTCAAATTTGGATGAAAAGAACCCACAAGTAATTCATTTAATGAAACATTTAGAGGCCATTCAGTGCTTCAGGCTGAAGCCTCCTGCAGATCATGGATTTCTGCAAACCTCTGACTCCTAACATCTGCCTGAATTGAAAAAATTGTTTGTGTGGTGTAGGTAGCACCTGTCACTTTAAGCCCTGAAATCTGTGGTTTTAGTCACTCAAGTAGCTACCCCAATATGAAACTTGATAAAGTCTGATTTTTTGTGATTGACTGATGTTGTAAATGCTTTAATAAATAAGCTTTTTTTTTGGACCTGCTTTCAGTTTCTGGAGTTTTGTTACAACTTCAGTTTTAACCTATTGATACTCATCTTACCTATTTACATGGGATGCACTAATTTTCTGTATAAATGAGAAAGAGGCAATTTACCTCAGATCCGAAAAAGAATCCTTTGTTTCTCTTAACTGATCTCTAAATTTTCAACTGAAAACAATTCCTGACTTTCAGGCTGGATAAATAAATAAGTTTAATTGACAAAGGAACAGGTGTACCTTGTCATGTTAAAAAATTGAGTCTGCTATGTAAGAACCACTATTAAAGTCCATAAGTGGAAAGCTGCAGCCACAGAGTGCACCACTGCAGTGCTCTGGTTATTTGTTCTCTTCATAGCTGTGAAAAAACAGCTCCCTTGTGAGGCATTCCTATGAATTTACTGAAGTGTACTTAAGTGTTTACTAACAGTAGTCTCCAGAAAAACACGGTTTTTAATCTGGGATGGTTTTTAATCTGATGAAAAACACAGTTTTAAATCAGTTTGTAATCTGAGATATTTGCCTGCCAATTCTTGCCACCCCAGGACCTGCAAGAAGCCTTTTCACTCCAAGTAAAGAATCAGAAACCAAAGAGCTACTCTCTGCTAGGAACCTCCACCAGAATCAACTGGATTACATTCAGAAGAAAGAATTTAAGATTTTTCTTTACCTTTGCACTTCTAAAAATACATTTGAGTATATATTTTTTAGTATTTTACTGTGTCTTGCACTCCTCACGAACGTTTTTTCTTAACCTCGTCTGACCTCAAAATATTTAATTCAGCCCTGCATGAAAGAAACTTGAAATAATGTGAAACCTAATGAAGAACAGAGTGTCAGTAGAATGTAATGAAACATCCCTTCTTTGATCAGGAGTAACCTAGCAAAATGATTGCCCCAAATCACTGGTACAACTCTGTAACATCTCTTTGTCCCAGGCATCCTCCTACTGCCACATCCCTCACAACACCTTCTCTGTTCACAAACAGCAGGTCCAGGGAGGCAATTTCCCTTGTCAGTTCACTCACAAGTTGTGTGAGGAAGTTACCTTCCATGCACTCCAGGAACTTCCTAGTCTGATTCCTTTCTGCTGCACTGTACTTCCAGCAGATACCTGGAAGACTGAAGTCTCCCACAAGAACAAGAGGCATCAATTTAAAGACTAAGATCTAGAGATCAATCTAGAGATCTAGATCCTGTCCACATTTTCACTCTTCACTTCACAATAACCATCTTCTCACAGCCTTCCTGGGTAGATTGGAATGCATGTACTTCCTGTAATGTTGACATACTATTTTAAGACCTACTTACAGGTTTTTTTGTGCATCTGAGAATCTGTTTTAGAATTCCTCAGGTCCTAAGCTTTGGTCCATCCAACACTCCCTTAACATCTTCCAGAAACAAAGGTCGCTGTTGTTATTTATCTTTGGCAGAATAGCTTTTTTTTCCCCTGCTTTTCATTAGTCTTCCAGTTTTCATCATCTTCCAGTTGGTTCACTGTCATCTGCGATTAGCCACACAATATTTTTTTGGTAGTGAAGGAAGATGCATCTTCACTTACTTTATTTTCATGCTTTCCTCACAATTCAAACTACATTCATGACAATTTTAAAAATAGGTTTGCTGAGAAAACCTTTTGCTGATACCTATGGAGCAAATTCAGACTGTGCTTAACTGCTCAAATTCTCACAGAAAAAAACTGAAAGGGGTTTCTCACAGCTCCTTTTCCTCCTCCTTTCTCAAAATGTCCAAGCTTCTGGGAAGTCCCTTCAATTACTTCTCTTTAACTATGATTTTTAAGCCAAAGAAATGACTTTGACTTACTGTCTCAGGCTACATCAGAGCTCTGCTTCCACTTGCTATTTCTGTAACAAGTCATGATCTCTATATCTGCACACCACCAGTCAGAACTGTCTTCCTCCAACTCTCAAAATGCCCCAGAAACACTGGTATGGATAGTTAGAAATATTCTTTGTGATACATCGCAACAGAGAAAGTGAGACTAGATGCTACTTAATTACATAGCTTCTGAAAACTGCAAGAGTATTTATAAGTATATTTTTAAAAGTAATTTAAGCCCATACGAATCTATTTACACCAAAAAGAGCACTGAACGTTTGACAGTAAACATGTTGAGTTTTCTGTTGCACGTCAACTTAAAACACTTCAGTTGCTTCAGATCTGTAGTATTTATCAGATGTAATTCATTCTAGCACAGGAGAAAAATGCTGAAACTCATTGCTCCCTCAACTTGCACATAAAACCATTTTCAAGAGTGAAACAGAACTCCACTGTAAATGAAATCAGTCATACATTATTTATTTAGAAATCAGAGGTGCAGTAGTGTACACAGGTACATAGTAAAGGTACACTAAAATAGAGCTAAGAAAACATGTTACAGAATAAAAAAGCTAATGGGTAAAATTCTGGAGAAAAAGTTTTCCTCTCTGGCAAATGACCTTCTTCCTAAGGTCTTGTGGAAAAAGCTATCTCTCTTAGTGAGGTGTCCAAATCTACCTTGTACCTGTGACAGAATATGTTACTGTCTGCAATACAGACAATGAGGCAAAATGCAGATTTCTATGAACTATAGAATCATGGAAACATTTGGATTGGGAGGGACCTTTCAAGATTATCTAGCCCAACTCCATCTGCTGTGGACAGGGACAACTTCCACTCTATCAGGTTGCTCAAAGACCTAACCAACCTGACCTTGAACACTTTCAGGGATCTACAACTACTTTAGGCAATCTGTTTCAGTGCCTCACCACCTTCACAATAAAAAACTTGTTGTTCTATCTAGTCTAAACTTACCTTCTCTTAGTTCCAACCCATTGCCCCTTGTCTTCTCATCACAGCCCTTAGTAAAAAGGCTCCCTCTCCATGTTTTTATAAAGTCCCCTTTATATATTGAAAGGCCACTGTAAGTTCTCCCCAGAGCCTTCTCAAGGTGGAGCAACACCAACCCTCTTAGCATTTCTTCACAGAAGAGGTGATCCAGCCCTCTGACCAACTTTGTGGCTCTGCTTTGGACCCGTCCAAGGTCTAAAGCCCTTGCTAAAAACCTAGCTAAACTCATAAATTGAGCTTTAATCTAGATATAAAGGGGTAGGGGATTGAGACCAGGCTAGACAGGAGCGAGCTTGGATGTAGGGATTCAAAGAGGGTGTGCTGATGAGGACCATCAGCACATCACCACAAAGAAAGTGGGGGAGAACACACCTGGGGGTGGTAAGGGAGATACAGGCACTCTGGTGCAAGCTACTCCAGTTACCAGGCAATTGAGATAATGTATACAGTATCCTGATTTGGTTAACCAGTTGCAATGAGTTCAAGGTGTTTACATATTTCCTAATGCAGCCTTAACACAAAGGAAAACTACACAACTCAGCACTACTTAGTCATTGGCCTGAAGATGTGTATTTTGAACTGTAGCTAAAGCAACACAGAGATTGTCTCGCTCTATGATTAGTGTTAAGCCTGAGCAGCATTCTGCTCTGAGCAGCATCCACTGCTGGAAAACCTTCCTCTCCTCCCTACTTATATTTTAGGGCTCTCTTCCCATTTGGATGGGCACAAGAGACAGCACTGCTGCTTCCTGCTGCTGACATGCTTATTAGACCTAGGGAATGATCCAGACCAATTGTGATGGTGAACTAGCTTTCTAGGCAGAATTTTGGTGTGTGGCATCAGCAGGGTTGATACCAGAGGTCGGCTTCCAGCTGAAGGGCAAAGGCATCCAAGTTCATCCTGGCCCACAGAGGCCATGCTAACAGGCAGAGTTCAACCAGCCATATTCCTTGTCTGAAACAGCCTTTATTAATAAGTCTCAGAATAGCTATTCAAGACTCAAAAAAGCTGCTGAAGCAATTCCTTGGCAGAAGGATACCACAGCCAAGAAATTAATTTGACCCATGTTCTACACGATAATGATGAACCCTTTAATAAATGTGAAATACTTTTTATATTGCATGACTGTTAAATACCTATTAGACAATGGCAATTATATGATTATATTTCCACTATGAAAGAAGTTAAGTAATTTTGTATTCAGTTACAATTTAAATAATACATAACCATGTCATTGAAATAATATAAATATATAACCTGACATAACCACACGTTCATTTAATTTTGAACTTACATGCTTTCTCAGACTGTGCCCTGGAGGCCTGACTTGTTCTGGGGATTGGTGAGGTTATGATAAAATGTTGATTAAAAATTATCACATGCAAAGCTATCTGCAATGTCAATCATGGGCAAATAGAATACAGTATATAACAATACAGGCATGTGACTGATTAAGTAAGACTTTTCAACCCTACAGCCAATGCTTCTATGGGAAAGCTGTGTCAAATTAAAAATGGAAAAATCATTTTTTTAAACAAAGATGACAATTTTAGCTCAAGAGAAAAAGAATGATGTAGTCTTAATGCAAACTTATAATAATAGTAACATGCAGCAGACTGACTGGTGGATATTGATAAATTCTTTGAAATACACAGATAATTTAAATTTATAAAATAAGACATTTCAAAGCCCTATGAAGTTCTTAATGTTTTATAAAAGCCTTACTAAAACTTACAATCAATAAGCATTTTTCCAATCAAAACTGCCACAGTATGTTACAGTGGAGGGGAGGGAAGGGGAGGGAAAAGGGTAAGGGGGAAAGGGGGAAAGCTAAGTAAATGCATTTTTTAAATCTTTTAAAAGGAAAGGAAATGTTTTCATTTTCTTGTTAAAGCCTTTAAGCAAAAACTGAACTGTCTTACTGTTGCTTACAATTATGCTAAAAGTCATGGTACATTGTCAGTGGCTTTACTAAGTTACCATAAGCCATGTAATTAACAGTTATTGGAAGTTGTTTTACACATTGGCACATTTCTCAGATATTTTGTGTCCTGAGTTTGTTTTGTATGTTACAAAGAAGTTATAGAAATTGTAAGCAAAAAGACAGATTTTTGTCTTCCTGTAATGCTTGTTTCAGACGATGATCAATATACGAATACAGCTACAATGGCTTAGCAACCTCATGAATTAAAACCAAGAGATCTCAGGCAAGTTTTGCACTCTGTAACAGCCTTCCTGCATTGCCCTTGTCAGTAAGGACCCTGGTGCTCTCTAAATGAATTCAGTACAAAAAGAACAGATGTTCACTACTTACAACATTAAAAAGCTGAGATGTTTAAACCCATCAGCCAAATCTTCCTCTGTCCATATCCTCTCAAGTTTGTCATCCCTCCCTAGAATTCATCCAGTATTTGACTCCACAGCCAACCTGTGCTGGCTCTATGGATATACTCGTACTGAAACATCCCTGGGAACTGTGAGAAAACCACAAACTACAGTGAACCAATTCCTTCAGGAAAACCCACAACAGAAGTCTGGCAGACTGAAGAAATCCCAATTGCCTTCAGTGATCTGTAGGTCAAGCCCTGTGCTTTATTTCCAGTGCCAGCTTACAGCAATCTCCTATAGCTACACTGCACCATCTTCTTGGCACACAGTCTCCACAGCATGGCTTTCAGCTATGCTTGTGAGGTTTTGTGCAATCATGCGGCTTCCCACTTAGTGCAGGCATGTGTACTTCACACTGTTTAGAGAGGAAAACACAGCAGCACAGAGGGAGGAGTTTCCTCCTTGATCTTGTCTTTTATCAACTCACAGGGTTTTTCTTTAGTGATATTTAAATGACTGCTAGTTCTGCAAAGGAAGATAAAAAACCACCGAGATCATTTTCTGAAAGCTTCTTGCTGTTAAGAGCAATGTTCTGCAGTCTAGCCTCTCTCTCTTCTGCATCACCTTAAATACACTGTCCCTTACGGACTAAAGGGGAGAAAGGCCTCATCTAGAAAGTTCATGACAAATAACAACATTTGAAAAAGTCTCCAAAGCCAACAGATGGCTTTTACATTGCAGAAGCAGCCCGGAACAAATATAAGGATACTGCCCTCTTCGCCCTTCCGTATGTCATATTTCATCAAGCAAAAGATTTTGATACAAGCATAAGCTGTGCCATCTGTGGGTTTCACTATGACTCTGATCACCCACTACTTCCTCTCTGCCATCACTGCTGGTGAGTATGCCCCATACTGAAATGGAAAAAAAACCCCAAACCAAAAAACCTCATGAGCTTCTGAAATGTTCTGAAATCAACAGCTGCACTTGTTCTTGGTAGGGTCTTAATGCAGATCCTTTTAGAGGTTGTCTTTGTAAGTTCTAAGAGAAAATGATTACTCATTCCAGTTTGAAATTCCTTTGTATCTGACTGCTACCAAAAAACCCCCAGTAATTTAAAATGAAAGTTTTAGCAGGAACTGCCTCTAAGTTGATTTTCTTTGACTATATCACTAAATGTATGTTTCAGAAAATGCAAACGATGACTCTTCTTTCTACTAAACACAGAATGGAAAATATAAATACACTGTCTCCATAGTGCTCATGAAGCTTATGAACTATTATTTTAACCCAGAAATACAGTTAAGAAACAATGTAGAAAAAAAAAACAATGATTTTTTTACATTTCTAAAGTTGTTGCTATTTTTTAAATTTTTATTGTGACCTGGTAATTTACACATTGAAAACTAAAGGACACATCTCAAAAAGGGATCTCAATACAGCAAGTTTATCATATTAATTAAACTCACAATGTGAATCCACACAAAACATTTATCTTCATACAGACATGTTGCATCCACACGTGACCAGGACACATGAGAACAGGATTCACAGGACCTACCTCTGCTGAAAGATATACATAAGACAGGATGCACAGAGAGGCAGAGAATTAAGGTTAGCCTGGGAGAGAAATGAACACTGATGAGAGATTTAAATCTCATTCCATCTACAGCACAGGCACTAAGCACCTAACTCTAACTCTACTGTAGTGCACCAGCACCAAAGAACTAGAAACCAGACCTGTTGCCTGATGAATCAGCTATTTTATTTCAGGACATGCTCATATACTACCTGCATCAGAGCACTGACCTAAACATCTTGTCTCTTTATCTCCCAGGTAAACAGAACATAACAATGTTCCCTCTTTTTCTCACTTTCTAACAGAGCCTCTTAATTCTTGATGCAAACAGGCTAGTAGGCTTGTATTAGACTCAAGAAAGCCCATAATTGTCTGGTGTAGCAAATACGCGAATTCCTTGGCAGGTTGACACTGACCAGCAGCCAAGCACCTACACAGATTCTCTCTCTCCCTGGTCCCTCCTTGGTGGGATGGGGGAGAGAATAGGAAGAGCAAAAGGAAGACAATCACAGACATTTTACTAGGTGAATGAAAGACAGAGGGGGAAAAAAGCAATTGCTCACTACCATCCACAAGCAGACTGAGGCCCAGCTCATTTCTGAGCAATATGGCCACCTTAGAAGACAACCTCTCCTCCTTTTGCTACAGCAATCTTATTGCTTGCTGAGAATGATGCCATATGGCACAGCACTTCCCTTTGGTCAGTTCAGGTCTGCTGTTCTGTCTGTGGCCCTTGACAGTTTTTTGCCTACAAGTTTACTCATAGGTGAGGTAACAGCAAGAAACAGAGGCAGCTTTGAAACTGAGCAAGTGCTCTTCAGTGTCAGCCAAAACAGTGCCGTACTACCAACACCATTTTGCCCACAAATTCAAAACACAGCACCAGAACTACCATGAAGAAAGTTAATTCCATACCACGACACACGGTACACCTCAGCAAGAGGAATGAATAGGAGTTTTTCTCCTTCAAAAGGCATAAGTATTCTTCACTCTGGACTGCTTGTGTAAAAGCAATTCTTCAATGAGTTCTTCAAAAGTTGTGTTTCGGAGGGAGGTAGCTATTAGCCCTAGTATTTAGTAACTTCAGATATACAATGCCTAAATGCTACTCAGTGCTTCTGTGTTGAAGAACTTGTCTTTCACCATATATGAAGAAGAACCCAGGGACTTAAAACTCATTACTTCATTGTACTCAAAACTTCATTGTCGAAGGAACTTGTGCACTAAAAAGGGAGGCTACAGGAGATACTATGACAAACCACACCTTCCTATACTCAGATCACTGAAGATGGACTGCTCCAGTGTATTATTTCACTGAAGGACTGAACTCTTCACTCGGTTTTTCAAACCTTGGGAGTAAAAAGTGACAGTACCTGGCAGCATCATCTTTCACCTACTATGGTTTGTCCGTGATGAAAGAAAATGAAAGAAATGATATTCTGTAGTTCATCTAGTTCAGCCAATGCTAATGTGTCATCAGGAGACGCAATACAGAAAAATTACAGAAGGAACAACTGAAAGCATGTGTATCCACTCCTATTTTCTCTCTTTCTTTTTGAGCTTTTTAGTTTGTCCCCATAATTCCCAACCCTCCTCCAAAAACACATAACAAAGATCAAAAGTGAGAAAAAAGCTTAATCATTTACATTTTCTTTTTCGACCTGTTCTTACTATTTTTTCCAGGTGAAGCGATTGAAAAAAATGCTAATAAATATATTTAGAACAAACAGAATTTGTCATATGATAATATGCTATTGTAACAACTCTCCTCTTTTACTGATAGATTCAGGTACAAAGGCATTTTTAGCCAGATGGTAGCAGGCTAAAGCTGGAAAGGGGCACAGCCAGGACAGCTGACTGGAACTGACCAGAAGGAAATGCCATACCATACAACATATAAAGCTATAGCTTTGTTAGCTTATTCCTGTGTTACCTCATTAAATAACCATGCTTTTGAAGCAATCTGTTACTGGAAACATGAAATTCAACCTTAGAAAAACAAGTTTTACCAGTCTTAAGCTTATACATTACTAATAATCAGGAACAAAGCAGTTCCCACACCAAAGGGGACAAAAAAAACCCCCAACTAAAACCTCAAAATCTCGCAGAAAGTTATTACCAAATTAAAAAGAAAACGGATTGTTGTCTCCCTACAGTTGTGATCACATTTGTCGTGGCCTACTTTGCAGAATAGATGAAGCAATGAAAAAGATAAAAATCAGACAGTTCGGCACACATTCAATTTTCCCCTTCCAATCTCCTCTACTTTAACTGTATTTACTCTCATTGAAAAAGCTCTCCTTTCTCTCAGAAAGTGACATAACTCTTGACAGATCTTGCCAAATCTTCCTGGAACAGAATAAAATAGGAGACCTTGTGCAGAGGAAATAAAGGCGCATCCTGAGAAGCTTCAAACCTGATGTGGAGGCATCCTCCTGGGGTGCACAGGCCCTACAGCCCTGGTAACTAGCTGGTGGGATGCAATATCAGCCCCAGAGTGTTTCTATTTCAGGAACAGAAACATCACTTCCTGTTCTACAAAGACAGGCTCCTGGGATCTGCAGAATAACTTTACAGAACAGATTAAGTCCTGAAAATCCTAACTCAGTTGCATTCCATTTGTTTGCGTAACTTCAAAAACAAAGCCAGCTCTGCTGATGCATTAAGCAAGGGCAGGAGGATAAAGTAATACAGAACTCCTGTTTCAACATCCATATAAGAACAGGATTGTACTCCACTGACTAGTACAGAAATGTGTGATTCTTTTTCCTAATACTTTGAATATTTCTTTGACATGAGGCAAAAGACAGTAATTTTTTATTTAGGTATAGTATTGTATTTTTAGCTTAGTGGCCATTTTTTAATATTTTGATTTCTACAGTGATTATTTTATTATCCACGTCCTCCAAAATATCTTCAGAAATACATTTCAGCAAAAAAAAAAATCTCTTAGCAGTAAGGAAACAAACAGAAGTGTTTACAATATTGATTGCCCCCTACAATGCTTTCTTTATTAGCATAGAGCTGCTGCAGAACTACTTGATTTCTGTATGTTTGAGCTTCTCAAACTATTTTTTCTGTAATGCCCACAGCAAAGGATGCTGGAGCCATGATAAAGTTGTATAGAAGGTCACTATATTCAAACAGCAACTGCTTTCTTTTACTAATAAAAGGGTAAAAGACGACTGCACTGAATACGACCATAGAAAGGTACATCATACTCTCTACACAGGCAAAACAGAGACGTCAGTGGAAAATCTACCATGTTTAATGCAGGATCAACTCTAGTACTGCTTTTTCACAGGCAATAGCAAGGAGGAAATAATTCAAGCACAGGCAAATCCCACAGGATGACCACACAATTGTTCCATACCCAAAAGATGGGAAGGAAACTTACATAAAGCAATTTCAGCAACATTGCTGCTGAATGACTAATATTTCGTCAGCTGGTTCCAACAGGGCAAAAAGGCAAGATAACATTCTTGTATATGAAGATGAGTGAGAATTTATATTGCAGAGCTGGGAGAAGATACACAAGAAAAAGCTTCACAGAAAACTACTGCATTCTAAGACCACACTGCTTGTTGGACAGTGGTGGTGGGTGGTGCTGTGTCACTTCAGCAGATGTCTTCAGCTATTCACTAGTTGCAGAAGAAGAGCTGTGCTGCTTGGGTCAGAAGGAACCTTAAAGATCATCTAGTTCCAACACCTCTCCCATGGGAATGGACACCTGCTACTAGATCAAGTTGCTCAAAGCTCTATCCAACCTGGCCTTGAACACTTAAAGGGATGGGGCATCCATTAATTTTTTGGCCAACATATTCAAATGCCTCACCATTCTTACAATAAAAAATTTCTTACTAACTTCTAAGCTGAATCTACTCCCTTTCAGTTTAAAACCACTGTCCCTCTTCCTGTCACTGCACTCTCTGATAAAAAGCCCCTTCCCAGCTTCCCAGTAGGCCCTCTCAAAGTACTTGGAGGCTGTTATAAGGTTTCTCTGGAACCTTCTCTAGGCTAAACAAGCTCAACTACCTCTCTTGAATGAGAGGTAGTCCAGCTCTCTGACTCCATTTGTGGTCCTCCTCTGTATTCAACTCTAACAGACCCATGTTCTTGCTGTGCTGAGGACTCCAGAACTGAATGCAGTTCTCAGGTGAAGTCACACGAGAATAGAGCAGAGCAGGAGAATCACCTCTCTTTATATAGAATAGTGACTGCAAATGTTACATTCCTGTACATGTGCTCTACAGTTTTGTAGCCTCTAATTAAAGTTACTTAGATACATTTGAGCACAAAGATGTAACTATTTGAGAATGCTCACAGCCAATGAAGGTTATAAATGTAAATCATTTCCTTCTGTAAAGTAAGACAGTCTACAAAAAAATGTTTCTTGCAGTTCAGCTTTCCTTATCATGCTTTCATCAATAAATCAAACTGTATCTACCTCTTACAGCTTAAGAGGCCAAATGATGTCACATAAACCCTGCTGTGCCCTCACAGTCTTTCGCATATGCTCGACCCCACAAACATTAGATGCTCTGCACAGGTTTTGCTGTGTTTTTCAGCATGCATGTCTTGTGGGTAGATTTCCTGTTTTCGCTTCTCATCCAACTAACAAGAACAGATATATTATGTTTATTTTACCCTTTCTGTTTTGCAGCACCAGATGTGTCCACTAGGTAACCACTGGTCACCACATGGTCGCAACGACACACCTGAAAGCAGAGAGCTTGCAAAAGAATCAAATACAGAAACACACATCACATATATCAAAACAAATACACAACAATTGATCAGATTCATAAAACTGAGTGTATCATAGGAGTTCCTTGTAGCTAGCATGTCTTCAGAGGCTCTCAAATAATCAGTTTTCATTGAACTTGAAATAAACATGAGCACATTAGATGGAGATTAGATCTCCAACATTATGGAGATTTTCCTTAAAACTAAGTCTAGAAGTTGCACACACCTTTTTTAAATAACAGAAAACTTATCTATTCATTAGTTTCAAGCTGAATTTAGCAACTGTAATGTGCTTAAACTTTCCTAGGTCTTAATGATTAGATAATGAGTTTATGCAGCTTTAAATCTCACTTTATTCTTCAAGTTAGTTTACTTAGTTTTAGAAAATAATATTTTACAGCTCAGGTGCATTTTAATTAAAGAAATTTTTTTGCTTAGTCTCATAATAAATGGTATTTCATTTGACATATAAACCTAACAGAACTTAAAGAGAAATAATTCAACCTGTGAAGAGATAATACTCCCTCCCTAGACTGAATTTTGCTGTAATACTAACTGCATCATCATAGACTGATGTTTTAACACTGCCTTCTATGAAATCTAAAGAATACCTTTTCCAAATGTATTACTGCTAACTGCAACATTTCCAATATGGAATCACAACAACCATAGCTGCATCATGCACCTCACTTTGTAAAGAGTTAGATCAAAGAAAAATTTGACTTCTTGTATTGTTCTTCCTCAGATTATAAAAAAGAACAGTAAAGAATACATCACGGTATTTGGTTACTTCCCACAAGAACAGAAAGGGGAAAGTGAGGTTTTTAAGCAACAAGGTTTGAAGTGGAGTACCTAAGATTTGGAGCCCAAATTCAACAACCTGACAAACTGTGCAGTCATATCAGATACCATATGATATACCACATAGTCCAAATTTTCAACACATTAGTGTTTTGGCGGAGCTTGTTTCCCTTCCTTCAGAGACATAGTGTAAGTGCTAATTATTTTAAGACAAAGCATGCAAGAGATCTTCAAGCTGGCAACTGCACATTCTGAATTACCCTTCACATTTGATAACTTTACCTAGATTTCGCAGACGGAAATGAGAACAACTGTATGTAAACTGGAAGTCAGTTACTTACACACACACACAAACCCCCCACTACACCTATGTGTTATAGGCATTCTAATTACTTAAAAATTCAACACAATCAAGGCCCATAAATAGCTGAAGAGTAACTGTATAATACAAGAAGTATTCACACATCTATGGAAACTAAGGAATTTGATTAAAAAAAAAAAAGGATTTCCAAAGGATTTCCAAAGGATTTCCACATTCCAAGTGGAACAGATTTTTTTTTTCCCAGTGCCAAAAATGTATTGTGTGAAGAACACAGCAGTTAATTTATTTGAGACATGTCAGAAGGAGAGGAGAATATTCAAAAGTCCTAATATACTTAAGAATAACATATTTCTAAGCTTTATTCTCATACAGTCATAGTAGATTGGGGAAACAGTTCAAGCATCCCTTCTGATATTATCTCTGCTGCTGCAACGGAAACAACTTTTTAGGCAGATACTTATTAAGCAACTGGTGTAAAAGCCAATGCTAATACTCTAAGGCATCTCCTAGAACTCCACAGACAATTCATGGAACTCAAGATTAATACAATCATGCTGTCATAACTCACTGTACAGACAATGCATTACTGCCACCTTTTTATGTTCATCATGCACAGCCCTACAAACTTTTGACTTGTAGTGACAAAGAAACTGAAGTCCCTGTACAAAGCATGGACCAAGGTTTTTAAACAACTGTTTACATTAACAGCTTCAGTGATTCTGAATAATGTTTTTGAATTGCCCTAGCACCTAGATAGATTCAAACTAAGAAAAATGGCTACAAATCCAAGATATTTTATGAAGGAGGTCCTTATTTTCAGATCTCCTAGACTTCATTATTTGCAAGGTTGTTATCCTACCCCCTAAGATATTTAAATTGATTTTTTTATCTCCACAGTATTACCCAAAATAAGGTATTTGATTGTCCTTTGATTTGATGACTCACAGATATCTTTTGAATTCAGATTATTTTTTAAATTTATCACTACAATGATAATTAAATTTTTTGTATGTAAAAGTGAAAGTGAAAAGCTACTGTGCTAACGCACAGTTGTTTGCAGGCAAAATTAGTGGATCACATTTATAACCAAACTGATTTTATCATAAACACTCTCCATTACAACATAATGGATCATGCTCCTTTAACATTTTACTTGAACTTCTGACTGCTAAAAATTCTAGCTTCACTGTGCTAAGGACAGAACAGCCTCTTCCAGACACTTACCCTCTGACAGCATGAATAAGTCTCAGTGATGGATAGGCGGTTCGCACTTTCAATTTATTCTTAAGGATTAAGGCATTAACCCACTCCACATGCTTCTCTCCGCCTTTGACCATGAAAGCAGGGATCCAAAGGACACTGTCATTCAGCATGGATAGTCTACGCACAAATTCTTCTCTGTCACTCTCATTGCGAAAGCCTCCAAATGCTCTTTGTACAACTGACGGGTTCATGGTAATAAAATCAGATTTAGTTCCCACATCGGCAGCAAATTCCACCACAGGAGCTAGATTGCACCTGAACAGGAAGAAATTAATGGAAAAATAAAAATAAATATGAAACATTAACTCAGGAAATAAGTGTGCATGAACGGAAACCTGGAAATGAGCATGCAAGCCAATTTCAATTTAATGTGAGACAAAAAGTACTAGTGATAACACGTAGCATTTTACCCAACTCGGTTGCTCGTTAGACAATGTTCTTAGCAACATTAAACATGCACAGTGTTGCAGGAGAAGTAGTTCTTTGTACATTTGAAAACCATGGCACCACACTTGAAGATGCATCAACAGCTACAGTAGTAGTTATGAATAAAAGTATGCTTTTCTAACATCTATAACCTTTCATTAAGTGTTCATTTGTCATCAGGTTACCAGCTGCTCACACTCTTAAAGGAAGCCATAATAACTTACACAGGTTAGTCATTGCAATTTTTTTACAATACAAAATTTAAATGTGATTTACAAATCCACTTGTTAAATTCGTGTAAAATGAATTTTTTGTATTTTGCTTTTTGGTACTTTGCTTTTTGGTATTATCACTGCAGATGATCAGATATTTTGAGATTTAGTATTTCCTCTTCATTCAGAAGTGGAATTTAGGGGAAAAAGTATTAATCTTTCTAGTTTATGTCTCATTCCAAACCTTGTTTAATTTCACAGCAGTTTTGTGTTTTTTTCTAGTCTTGGGAAAAAAGTTCTTATCAGACCTTTACGCAGTGGAGTTTTTTTATTTCAGTTATATAAATACACATACATGTAACCAGACAGGCAGCATTCTCCATGGGCAGCACCCCTCACTGGATGCAAGGGTGATCTGGCTGTGACATCCATCAGGTGACAAGATGCAATTCAGAAATTAATTGTGATTTCAGTGATCAGTATGATCCAACTGAAACAAATCACCTCCATAACAATGAATTAGCCTATAGCTGGTATGTCCCAAATAAGATCTTGACAAGACACAATAAAATTAAAATTACTTCGAATTAACTATAGTGATCTGAATTAGCAAGGAATTTCCTAATGTATTCCACTTTGCTCCCATCCTTATCTTCTGCATGGCACAGTACAGAACATCTCTTGAGAGCTGCAAGCTGTGTAGAAGCTCTATCATAGGAATCACAGCTGCCTTTTGAGATGAGCCATGTTAAAATATACCAATTTTGACCTAATACTCATTTTATAACACAAGTCCACAAGAAACCCGAATTAATGACTGATTTCACTTTAGTTAGAAAATGCTTTTTTTCACTTGCTATTGAAATTCATTACTTCTTGTTGCCCAAGCCAGAACCTATACTGATAATCATTAAATTCTTTCTTTCTAGCATCTTCATTAACACCAGAAACTGAAATACAAGTTATCATCAACTGACACAGCACAGTGAAGTGACAGAAAAAGTCTATGTGGTATTTAAGAAACAGTGGCAAGACACATTATTTACTTCTTTGAGTCCTTGCTGCAACATTACCCAAAAATTAGTCCTACTGTCCTTTGCAATACCATTCCTTTAACAACAAAATAAAAAAAAAGAATTTCTATCACTGGAAGTTTGTTACACACAGGAAAAAAAAGCCCCAACCTACTACGGTAGTGAAATATTGAGAATGATATTTTAATCTAAGAAAAACAGAGAAATAGAACTTAGTAGTTTCCTGAATACCTTTATCTTTGCCTTTTTATGTGAAAATATCTTTACTGTTTATAAGGGACATATTCTATAGAGAAATCATCAAAACACCACAGAAAAATTACTATTCGGATACAGGAAACTCAGAATAGTTCTGCAACATTAGACAGAAGTGGTGAAAAAAAATTATTATCCTTGCAATAAATTTAGGTAAAATTATAGATTCCATTATTTTGGAGAAGCACTTTCAGGTTATGAGTTTGGAATGTAGAAAAAAGCAGTAGTCTGGACATTCAAAAATACAAACAGCAAAAAAGGCAATGTTTAGACTAAGATTGTTCTGAACAAAACTCTTAGTCTATAAATAAGTGGATTAGTGAAAGTTTTCTGCATTTGAAACTGTTTGAAAACTATTAAATTAAAAACTCTGTATTATCAACAATGGCAGTAAGCAACTTTAATTATCCTGAGACAAAAGGATAAAATTTTTCTACAGGAAGAGTCAGGCTAACCCTATTTGATCTATGTTTGGAGTATCATAGGATACCTATTTACTTAAGAAACAACTTTGGAATCTTTAATCATTTATATATGGGTTTACAGAAGTCACTTCTATTCCCTTAGTCATCTAAACTTATGCCCTTAAGTCTTCTCCTATATCACCTACCAAAGAATTAACCAGAAGTTAATTCTTGCACCAAAGTTGCTATTATAAATGCTTATGGATCATAAACAGTACTGTAGCCCACCAGTACAGGTAACACTGTGTGCTTATGTACTGACTGAACAAAAGATTCAGCTTCATAAGAAGACAGGTCTATATAAGCTCTTGCACCACAATGGGCTGCTGAGAACAAATGTCATGCAAGGACTTTTCCAATACACAAAGAAGTTCTGAGATGAAGCCAAAAAGGGAAATTGTGGTCAGAAGAAGTCAGGTCTTCTCCAAGGTTCTCCTGATGCTGAGGCCACTCATGTCTTACTCGACTGGAAATGCAGAATAGCTACCCTGGAACTCCCCCTTTCTCCGACATACAAAGAACATTTGAAGACCATAGCTTTTTGCCTTTTTTCTATTTTCATTTAATGTTTCAGTGCAGTATAACAATTTGTAGAAAAAGACAGAAGGCAAAAAGAGAACCACCACATCTGAAAGCTGAAAAAGGCCTAATGAGGTAGTCATAATGCATTCAAATGTTATTTTTTAAGGGAACAATCATGTTTTAAAACAAGTCTGGAAAATTAGCAACTTTGCTGTCTCTGACCATCCAGCTCTACTGGTAAGGTGTATTGAATAAATATTTGGACATAAAAGCAGATAAAGGTTTAAAAAAAAGATCCAGAGTATTAGCACATTATTATCCTAAATATTTTTATTCTGACAAATTTATTACTTTTTTTTCTATCAGCTGAAGGAACAACACAGGAAGAAGCTACTATCACTCTCTGCTTATGTATTAAGATTAGCAGATAAATCTATATTTTTCTAAAATGTGCAACCACAACCTCCACAGTACGGTTAGCTGTTCTTTTCCTGAACAGATATGCTTTCTCTTCCTCATATCACAACTGCTTATCCACAAACCCAAGGCATTAGAAACGAAGTCTCCTTTGGATTGGATAAAACAGTAAGTCTATTAAAGGACTACAAGCTTCTTCCTTGTCAACTTCACTAACCACAAGAATTGCCACATTAAAAAAAAAAAGTCAAAGAAAACTGGTAAAATAATAGCAACATTTGCCTAGTGAAATTTTATTACCAACAATTGCAAAAATATTCATCTTGATATCTAGATGTTTACAGAGTTAATGGGAAGACTCTCCAATGGGAGAAAGGAGAGATGTAACATATTATTTAGGCAATTCAATCTGAAGAAGGAAATAATTAATATCTTCTCACATCTGTACCTTGTCAGAGAAGTACTAAGCTAGTCCAACAGCTTCATTTAACATTATTTTTCATACTATTTTCCATATTATTTTGGGGGTTTTTTTGCCATCACTGTTCTTCAAGGTGAGAATAGTTAAAGGAAGTAGCCTGCAATGACAACTATTTCTATATTGTTTTCTGCCTTTTCACCCGTCTCAAACCAACACAACAGAAACTTCTTCTTTAAAAGCAAAAGGATCTATCACTTGACCAGCCTTCTCTAACTCCATATAATGTCAGACTGTTAAATAAGGCCAGCTATTCCTCTTTATTTCCTATTGATATGCGAAGTCCAAAGGTATTCTACTGTCCATGTTTGAAAAATGAATAAAAAGTGAACTATAGTAACATTTTTGCCTGAACTGCATGGATACATTTTTTTAAGCAATGTGAAGAGATTTAACTGTGTGACTTCAAGCTAGCTTAATGGCAGACTTTTGGCTGACATCAATACATCACATTGAAACTCTATCTCATGTCGCACGTAAGCAATATGTAGTAATTTAAACAGGTCATTTTTATTGGCCAAGAGCTAAAAAATATTTTTGAAATAGAGAAAAAAAATTGTATTTATTCTACCAAGGTCCTTCTTTAATTTTCACTATAAAAATTATTCTCTTGTCAATAATATGAGTATGTATATAAATTTGGGGAATCACACAACAAAGAATACTACATCAGATTGATTTCACTCAAATCTGTATGTCAGGTTAAAATATGTATCCCAGCTTTTGTTCAAGAAACATAGCAAGCTGTATCTTTAATAGCAGGTATTAACTCACCTTATTACAAAGTCATGGCTATCAATCTCTTTTCCACATCCACTGTCCAGGAGGATGCCAGAATTTCCAACAACTGCACAGGTTTTAAATCGGCGATTCTTCATTGGGGAAACTTCAGGGAGAAGACTGTGCAAGTTCTGAGAAATGTTTAGAGTACGACGTCTGTCCAGCACATAGTGGATTACATCTCCTGGCTTGAAGCTGCTTTTGACCACTGAGACATCTCTTTCAGCATCCAAAAACTGAAGTATGTTCTTTCTGGGTTAACAGAAAAGTGCAAAGATAAAATCCAACACTTACTGCTTGCATGGAGTTTACCTAATAGCAATACAGAACATACAGAGCGTACAGTATAAAACAGAAGGTTGATAGTGTCAGACTGACTAAGGTCATTTCCCATACTCTAGGATATTAAAAGCAAAGCTGTTAGGACAGAGTTCAACTCTTGGATACAACAATCTTGGTTATAAGATGCAAATACCAAAGCAGCAAAGCTCTGACTTCCTACAGACAGACATTGAAGGCCAAGAGAAGGTGACTTAGGGAATACTAAGGCATAATACTGATTTTTGAGTATCTTGCAAAACTTTGGAATAAACATATATCTGAAAAAGAATCAGGGCAGTTTGTTCTCATAGAAACATAGTTAAGTATATAAGCTATTTATGACTTAGGAAATAAATGCTTCAATACAATCTCATCCCTCACAAACCATCTTGGTTCAGGAAAGCTCATGCTTTCTTACAGATTCTTGTTTTGTCATAAGAAAAATATATTGTTTAGCATAAAGTTGCTCCTAATTAGGATAATCAGAGCTATCCTAATTAACTTCACATAAGAAGATCCATAGTATTTCGTACCAATTTAAACAGAATCAGCTTTAAAACATACTGCAAATTAAGCTACCACAGCTCAAGGTCTAGTCAAGTCATTAGCTGAAGCTACAGAATCCTTTTGAACTCAATAGATCATCACTTTAAATCAAGTTAGTCCAATCCTTTATCTTGCTTCCCTGCAATTAATTGTTTGAATTATTAGCAGGGTTCAAACACACTTGATCAAATTACAAGGATTTACTAAGGTACCATGGGTCAAATGAACTATGGTAATTAAACAGTTCTACACTCCTAGCCTACAGCAAGTAGTAGGTCAAGAATGTCTTAGTCAGCTGAAGAAGTCACGGTAATTACATCTACTTAGAGGGGTGTGGGCAGGGGTCTAAAAACTGACATACTGTCAATACCCAAGATCAAAATTACATTTCTAACAACTGTGCCTATGTAATGACAGATACCTGCTCTGGCAGTGTTGAGCAGTTTTCAATATGTGTTTATCCTTGGTATAAAACACTGGAAAGGACTCCAGGTAAGAGCTGCAGGAGCCATTGGTAGCTCAGGACTGCAAATGAGCAAAATCTTACAAGCCTGTGTCCACACCTGCTCTGCAAAGCGTGTACATTTGTGAAAAGTCATAAAGATAACATTTGAACTTAAGCGCATACTTAAGTACAATACAATTATAGAAGAGAACGAGAGTGTTGAGCTGGGGTAATGGTCACTACATGTAAATTTGAATATTTTTTTTCCCTCTACAACTCTAACAAAACAAGTTTAAAAAAAACCCTCTAAGTATTTCACTGCTGTTAGCAGGTAAATTGGAATTTCAAATAAAATAGACATTTTGTTGAATAAGAGAATGCTACTTTTAGGTAATACTTTTTAGAGCAGAACTTCTCTTATAGCTGATCAAACCAAGAAATGATAACTAGATACACCACTTCAGCAGCTGCAGCACCCACCCAGAGACATAAGGAAAACAATCTACCACAAGTGTAAAGGGCTGAACTATAGGAACATTAGACGCACCAAGTAAGCTCTTGTGTCAATGCCTTAAAAGGAAGAATATGTCTGAAACTTGCACCTAGTGACAAAATACTCACCTTGGAACTGCCTTTAAAAGGCACAAAGGAAGTGAAAGATGATTTTTTTTTTCAAGTGTTTCCTCTGACTGCCTAATTAGGACCAAAAAAAAGGGAGAAGGAAGGGAAGGAGGGAGAAATGGAGGGAGTGAGAGAGGGAGGAAAAGAAAGAACACTTTGGTTTGTCAGCTACAGCTGTCATGTATGAACGATGCAGCATCAGAGCAAAACCAGTTTGTGCTGAGGCATATGAGGGTTTCAGAATAATGGAGCAGGATAGACAATGTAAAATCCTGAGAGTCTAAAGCTTTTGGTAAGGCCAGACAAAGTATTTCTGTAAAAGGAAGACAAAGACTTGACTTTACTTCAGCCTGTAAACTGAATGGAGTTAAAATCTCCACAAGTTTGACAAACTACACTTTGTAGGTACCTTACAATAGATATATAAATTTCTACGAAATAAAAACAGCAAGGAACCAAAAACTGCCCTATCTAGCAGTATTAAAATTGATTATAATTCTTCATTACCTAATGAGAAAGCTACCTGAGGTGTGGCTGTAAAGGACAAGACAAATGCATCAAAAGTTGTCACCAGCCATTCTATCCAGAAACTCACTCCATATGAAGTCTGACATAAGAAGGGGTAACCACAAAATGCAGAAGAAATTATGTGAAATTTACAGAAACCTAGGGCTATGTCTAAAAATCGTCATATGATGACTGGAAGATACACCTTAGGAGTTTAAAGCACCTATCCCTGACATCTAATATGAATGAGCCTAACACTTTCTATTGGCAAAAAAGGGCAATATTTGCGTATGAACAGAGTATCTGGATTATCAATCTAAAATATAAGAGGAAGGCAGTGAAATTATGCAGAAAGTGCCAGAAAGACAAAAGCATCTTGGTTCCCACTATTAATCTGGTTACTTACGGTCAAAGCTTATTTATGTATCTATGCACTTACATATGCTCACAGAAGTCCTATTCAGGGGTTTAAGGTGGACCTCAATTAGACTCAGATAATCAAGCACTTACTAAAGAGATCAGAAATTTCTAATATATCTAAGGAATTTATTTTTCAACAAAATTTTCAGATGTGCCAAAGTCTCTAAATCTTCATATCTTCTCATATATTTAAAAACATTTTATTATCTGAAGTTATTGGTAGGATATTCAATTAAATGCATGCACAGGTATACAGTACATCTAAGAGTTCTTGTATAAGAGGCAGATAATAATGCTAACATAAAAATATTTTAATTGCTTTATCTGACTGTATTCAGATACCTTTTAATACTGAAAGAAATATAATTAAGAACACAGACACACATGCTCTTATTTTAAGTTCCTGTGTACTGACTAATCTACTATTGGGACAGCAGTACTTCTCATTTTCATGTCAGTGAAAAAAAATTACTAAGGGATAGGACAAAAATTGAAAGCACATACATGCGTGTCTCTGTCTGTCTTGATGATGGTTAATAATGAAAACTTATTTAAACCTCTCTTCTGTCCCACAAAGAAAACTGGAAATAGCACAATAAAGTTATTGTGATTGAGCTGACATAATGAAATAATTTGAAATAACTGCTAATCCACATAACTGCTAATCCACATCCAGTTGCATATAATATTCAGAAGTAAGCTCAATTAGAAGGAAAAAACAGCTTGATTTTTAGTAAACATTGAAGCAAAGGTTCTGACACGTTACGTATAAAGGAACTACTTTATTCAAGGTGGTCTTCCAAGTTTCGTTCTGTATCTGGAGTGTGGATTGAGTCTTTTGCAGATAGATGAGGCAGACTTGGGATGGATGTTATCTGAATCTAAGCAGCTGTCTGCTAAATATTTACATGGCTCGCAGAGACATAGTGTCACAATCAATGGTTGACATAGAGTTTTTCTTTTGATAATCTGAAAATACATTCAAGATATTTAAATATCTAGTACAACTCCTGGTTATCTGATAAAGTTCAGACAATAGACAGCATTGTCTCTGAACAGATGATATAAATATGCATTGCTCCATGGCAACACAGTGATGTTCTTCTACTT
The DNA here is from genome assembly GCA_013389865.1 of Piaya cayana. Classification (NCBI taxonomy): domain Eukaryota; kingdom Metazoa; phylum Chordata; class Aves; order Cuculiformes; family Coccyzidae; genus Piaya; species Piaya cayana. The sequence continues at coordinate 29,173 of WAAB01013715.1, forward strand.
ATGTGCATTTTTCTAGTTTTATTTTGTTCTGTAATGTTTGCACTACACACTTCTTACATAATGGTATAGCCTTCCTCGTCTGTCTCAGAAGTGTGTGCATTAGGGGAAGAAAATAAATCACTTAAACATTTGACTTTCAAGACCAAAACCAAAATTTTTAGATACTGTCAAGAACACTGAAATATGATCTCTGACATTTCCTAGGAAGATCAGTCTTTCTGAGCAAGGAAGTGCCAGAAATCCTCACTGCTGAGCTATCTGCACTTGTCTGGATCCCAGCCATGAGGGGAAGCCCCCACAGTGTATCCTCAGTACCCAAGAAATTGGGCTAGCTCACCAGCAATCACATCACAGCAACTGAGATGGCCTAAGTGATTACCTAGTCTACAGTCTACCCCTACTGAAGATACGTCTTTACCTTCATCAGCCTCAGCCCATATTTAAGACACTCCTAACAACATGCCATGGATGGGATTTAGGACACTTTTATAAAAAGCTGCTTACTACTGAAAGGTCAATGATTCAAATGTTATTTGCTTTGTAGGACAATAAATATTTCAAATATTGTCTTGATCATTTTTTCAGTAACTAAACAGTCTGTTTAAGTGCTGACTTTAGATAGAGTCTTCAAGTCCTAGACTTTTTTAGACTCATTTGGAGCTTTTTCCGCCCCCTTTTTTTTTGGTAAGATAAACAAAACATATCAAATAGTTTTGATACATAATTAGTAAATGTCCAGTGCCCCCCACCCCCAAGAGACTCCCACCTCACTGGAGTTACTGCATATTCTCATTTACTTTCTTCTATTTGATTTTGAAAATTCTTTCAGCTTTGGATTTGTTAAAAACAGTCTAACTGCAACTAACCATAGAAAGGTTCTTGCCACTCCACAGCCCATGTTAGACCACACAAAACTAAGTATTGTATTATAAGGAAGCTTCTGTCTAGCCCTTCTCATGCTTGTTAGGACAGCCACTCTCCTCTGACCAGAAAGGTCACTTCAGTAGCTGAAGCACATACCTACCAGGCACAAATCTTCAGTAGGCATGTAAAAGGAAAAGGTAGCTTTCAAACAGTGTGAACCAACTACTGCTTACCTTATGAAGGCCAGCTATATGTCAGATTTTCATGAATTTAAGCAAGTTAATATTCAAAAGAAAGGAGTCAAAGGGGTTAATCATCCCAACTAACAATAAACACTGACTTTTCAGTTGAGGCAAAGGTCTAAGGAGACAAAATCCCTTAAGGTTTATTATGACTAAACCACACTAGAAAGTCCCAGTATGCATGTATAGAGGCACAAAAGATCTGAAGGAAACAGTGAAATTGGCCCCAAAATGCTGCTTTATAAGCTTCAGAGCAATTGTACTGCACCATTACCAGTTCAGTATTTACTGCTTGTACTTCAGGGACTTATCATACTTGTTTCATATTAATTTGAAAGATAAAACAATGATAATAATCTGAAACTTTCTGAAGAGGAAGCTATACTTTTTTTTTTTATTATGTTGTTAACATCTTACAAGTTATCATACTTTTCTGACAGAAAATTTCCACTCATCAAGTTCTCTCTTACGTTGCAAAGAGATAAATGCATCCTCAACATTTTGCAATTCAAAACTTTCATCTGTTTCTTCCAACATAAACACCTACATTTAATAAAAAATAAGTGGCAAAAGAAAGTCACACACTGACATCAGACTGTAGTTCACACAGGTCATAAATGTGCTGGCATCACTTTTGTGTGGAAGGCCTCTGCAGACAGGTTTGTACAATCTCGGTCACATCTCTCCTTTCTTAAAGTATGGTTTTCAATATAATTCAAATTTCCTAATTTCCATAACTGGGAAACCTTTGTAGTGCTACAGTGAGTAGAAAGGACTTAAGATGCAAAACTTTGAAGAAGGTAGATTCTCTCTGTTCTTCATGACTGAAATCAATTAGGCAAAACTGTAGCCAAGCAAGCAGTCGTCTTCTCTTAGGCACTGGAATTATCAAATGTTCTTCAAAGAAGTTGTCACTGATTAGAAGGTAATATAAATTTTAAAAAATCACTCTTCCACTAGAGCAATCATGATTGGCAAGGCAGCGATGGTTTCCACTTCCATCACAAGGAAGTCTAGCTTTCTCCTAATATCTACTTAACATCTTCAAAGGGCTGCTGCCCTCCAAAAAAATCTGCTACACTCCCTAGACTACCTCTTTGGGCTGCAAAGTCTCAGAGAGCACCTTGTAACACCAGAAACCCAGTGGAAGCTTTTCACCCTCCAATGAGGTCCACTTATGGACTCCTATCTGGGGCTGGCCATGCCAAGAATTCATAGGATCTTTGAGGCTGATAGACTGGTCACTAACCTGAGCAAAAATAATATGATGCCCATAGTTAAGAAAGCAAATAGCAAAGCATAATATTCCAGCTGCCAGCCAACAAAGTCCAGACACACTATCAATCACCAGTCCTCACACAAACCCAAATTCACTATCAAATATTTTCTGCATTTTACAATTGCTAAGGCAAGTGTCAAGCTGATATAAGACACAAAAGTAGCTGCCATTTATAGGTGATTTTAAGTTTTATGAAATGTCTTTGTACTGTACACAATTGGTTTCACAAATTACTTCTCCACTGCTAAGGACTAACAACTTTTTATAGATAATTCAATGGTCACCAGCTCTTCTTTTGTTTCTCTTTGTGTTATTTGGTATGGCCAATCTCATACCACAAGACCACCACTGTTCAGAACAACAGTTGCATTAATAGAGTACGAAGCATCCTCATGGCCAATGCAATGCATGAAATGTACTTTGGAGGGCTGAACACTTAAGTTTGACCATGAGAATACTACAGGAGATTGATAGACACACTTGAAGTTAGTCCTGAACGGTCCTTAAGTGTAAAAATATTTACAGCTATGCCAGGGAAGAAAAGTTTATAACAAACTGCCTGTAAAAAGTGAAAGAAGTAAAATTTTGTACCCGAGTCAAATTATCTAAAATCTTTTACTGGTTCAGTGAAAATGCCTGCTCTCTGCTCCAATGTCCATGATGGTAGCTATTTCATTTCAAAATCAGACTAGCAAATAGGACGTCTAAAAGAACCTCTGTTTTGTGCTCTCTATTGTACAAAAAATCATTATGCTGATAAACTGGAACCTTATTGCTTAAACTAGTGAACAAGACACATGTTTATCTTTACTATACTGCAGAGGGGAAAAAAAAAATCCTTCACTGTACAGCTTTTAAAAACCACCACATAATCACATCATGATTCTTAAAGAGCACGCTCGTAAACTATAAAATGGGACAACATTCCCTTCCTGATCAATAATAAGGAAAATACTAATTTTGAAATTCATTATTTTATTAGATAAAGATGATAAATGCGTAATAGGCTTAAAAAACCCTAAAGCATTCTTTACTGTTTCACCTCTTTGTCTAAATGATGTATCTTGCTTTCGAAACAGGTGAAAAATGAGCATAACCCAAGCTTTATTTTTCTCTCTTAACTTTAGTCAAGAAGTTATAATAATATTTTACTTGTTTGTTGTTTGGCTTTGAGAAGCAAGTTGTATTGGTTTTAAACAGTTCTGAAATTGACACTTACTTTTCAGCAAAATGACTGAACAGGTCTATCTGTCTCTACAGTCATACAATGGCTTCTAAGTAAAATGGTGTGCTATTTTCTCCTAATTGTCAAAACTACAGCCTATGATTTGAAATTTCAACAGTATTCTTCTGAAGTTATTCAGTAGTTCTCCAATTTAAATTGTCGGTTATATGCATATAAATTTTAAATACTACTACCAATATAGAAATATCTGCTTATCTTTCTGAGACAAGTGCCTCTTAGATTAGACAGTCAGGGAGTGGAGACAACAGTGCTCCACAAAGTACATGCCAAGCAACCGAGACACAGCTATACATACCAGAGTATTAATTTGCTGCCTAACCAAATCCTGCCACTCTTCTCATTCCAGACACTATTCCTCACATTCCACAATAGCGTTGCACTATGTCCACAAAAGCACAAGACCTTCAGTCCCTTACTACAGCTTCATACGTTTCTGAGCTACCTATACCTTCTGCAAATTCTATAATTAGGGACATTAAAAAGCCCCTCCAAGTCCCTTATTCAGAGAAGTATTGCTTTCATGGAAATATGCTGGTAAAAGGGTCTTATAAGCTGTCCTCTAAAGAAAAAATGTAGAGAGGGAAATAACATAGAAACTACATTTTCATTAGTTCAAATACCTATTCAACATCTTAATATTCTGAAAATAAGTCTACTACTCTGTTATGTGGTTACTGCTAAAAGTACTTATTATCTATCACTTTTCACAGAATGCAACACTTCTAGCCCTCCATGCAGCCAACCCATGCTCCTTACACTTCTCTCAGTGGTACAGCGAAGGTACGATGACAATGCAGCACAATAAGAGGCTTCTGCTTTCTCTTCTACCAGGCCCCAGGGTGAGTAGACCTACTGTAACGACTAAGACACATCAGAATTATCGCTCACTGTAACTCTGCTACTATGTTTCCCACCTCATTGTGAGCCTAAGGCTCTTCTTGTCCCTATCTGAGTTCAGGAAAGAGAACCGCATAAGATAAGTGTACTGCCAACACCTGACCTTGTGTTTTAGAGCACTTTTAGACAGGGCTGGATACACAGCACCTGACATCCTAGCTAGACTCCTATATCCTAGTTGTCTGCTCTAGATGATCACCTCAAATATGGACATGCATACTGTAGACACTGCCTGTACAGGTCTGATTGACACAGCAAGGATAACCTGACTTTGGAGTTTAATGTAATTTAGTTGCATCCATCACTGCACTCAAAGTATGCACAGTTACAGAGCAAGCACTGGTAACTATGAAACAAGCGACTCTTTTCCAGACCAGAAGAACTATAGACAATATGAAATTAACTGCTTTTTATTTAAGACACTCACCTTATTTCCAGTACCAAAGAAGAATTGCTTTTCCAACCTTCTATGGCATGGTGGAAGATCGAGGAGCCACTTTTTTGAATTATCTTATCAGAGCTGTTGATCATTGATCTACTCCAGCTCAGTTCACCATCTCTGCAATGAAACACAGAAAAGAGAATTACACCAAGGCTGACTGTAAATTTAAGTATTTTGTGTCACAAGTACCAGTGGTAATTCTTTTATTCACAACAAAAAGAAGCAATTATATCCCCTTCAGACTTACTCTGCTTATCAAAGCAAATAAACTGTACCTGTGAGAAATCTGTGTGACACCTATATCTAATACTTCAATATACATTTTAAAACATTGAAACTGATCACATACATTGGAATTGCACAGTCCATTTTGGAATACCTGGGATTTACCTACAGTGGCACTAATAACCATAAATCAGGTCACCTCACCGTTCTGCATTACTGGCATATCTGGAAGTAAAACATCTCACAGAAAGCTGACTGCTTTCCCACCTAGCCAGCCAAAACCAACCAAATGTTATGAGCTTCTCCTTCAAGAGAAAGGCAAGTGCAACATTAATAGTGGCAGCAGATACTAGTAGTACACTTAGTGGGTTTTTTCCTGCTTCATACAGTAATGTATGGGATGATGGGCTAGGAAAAAAAAATTACTCAAATATCCTTAGCCAAACTGAGTAAGATGACTTGGCAGAAGTACATCACATCTATATCTGAAAGTATTAAGGATATAAATATTTATAACTAAATACACTTATTTTGTTTCAGTTCATAATAAAACATTCGTTCATTTTAATACCCTTCAAGTCACAGAATCACAGAATAACAGAATCACAGAATCACCAGGTTGGAAGAGACCCACTGGATCATCGAGTCCAACCACTCCCACAAAACACTAAACCATGTCCCTCAGGACCCCATCCACCCGTAACTTAAACACCTCCAGGGAAGGCGAATCAACCACCTCCCTGGGCAGCATATTCCAGTGCCTAATGACCCTTTCCGTAAAA